>CAJQZJ010010085.1:10494118-10579528 GCA_907164525.1 Lophiomys imhausi
GAGTGATAGCACATGTAACAGGGCTGATAAACACATGAACTCACAGAATGTGACACCACACACATGTAACAGGGCTGATAAACACATGAACTCACAAAGTATGACAGTACACACATGACCCAGACTAATTTAAACCAGACAAAACCCCAACACTGAGAAGGAGAGGTGAACACAAAGTCCCACCCCTAACCAAGAAGCCATATGCAATGGATAGCTGCTGGGAGAGGGACAATCAGTTTTCTTCAATGAAGTGACACTGGGTGGGTATTTCAGCCACACCCCATGGCAGGCCTCATGTCCGAAGTAGTTGAACAACAGCACCAAAAAAAAGACTCCATGTTTTTTGGTTTTGTTTTTTTAAAGAGAAAAAGAACACAAGGGTAGGTTTTGGGGGAAGGATCTGGGAGGGGCTTAGGGAAGGCAAAGAATATGATAAAAATACTTTGTATGAAATTCTCAAAAAATAAAAACAGAAAAGAGTAAGACATGAAAAACAAAACAACCCCTTAAAACCTATGATCTATAGCTCTTAGAAGGATAACTGGAAGCTGCAGGTTGCTTACATGGCCGGCTTAGCAAGAAGCTGGAATCCTCCCATAACCAGGAAATTTGAAACTGATGTGCAGTACCTTGAATGGAAACACAGACACATGGGCATTAGTGATGAAGTGTAAATCGCTCTGCCAGGTTTTAATGCACATCTAGACCGTTTTTGAAATCTCACTCACGAATTTCAGAACTTTGTCACATGGATGCTAATGAGCTCTTGCCACTGGAGAACAGGAGGGTGGACGCAGCAGGGGAATAGTGAGCATACAGTCAGTAGGAATGGTGACATAAAAGGGATTTTAGAAGCATCTTGTGCCACAGGCCTCCCTGGCAGGTGGCACTTGCTAACGTAACAAGCTGGAGAAAACATGATTGAAATTCTAGGGTTTTTAGTGAAAAGTTAAATCTTAATTTCAAGTTCTCCAATTAAGTCTTCAGAAAATGAACAGTGATGGTTAAACATTTAGGCGCCGAGCGAGACTGCTATCAGAACACACTGATTAGATGCCACCAGGGTTCTAAGGCAAACTGAGACAAATGGCTCTGAGCAGGCAGAGCAACATGCAAGCAACTGATACTGACAGACATGGGAAATTCTTACTAAAAAGGAGCCGTAGTGGAGAAACTTTAAAAATGTAAAGTACTTTTGTTTATTCTACCTACAGGAATAACTATTATATTTTAAACAGTAGCACAAGGCATCAAAAACTACAGCTAAAAGCAGAAGGTCATGATTGACAGAGGAAAAGAAATGGAGGTATGGTGGCAAATACAAGACAAAAAGGGAAAACTGCATTAATAAAAGCTGAAACTTTCACATGAATAACAAAATCTAATTTTAAAAATAATGCAGTGTCGAGTTCTACCACTATTCTTCATGTTTGATGAGTTAGAAGAGTAAAGCAAAGCTATTTCTCCCTAGGCATTGGTTTCCAATATGCTTAATCTGCCTGGGGCTAAGTCGCTTATATACTAAGTTTGAAAGGAACACTTCCAGTGACTGTAGGAACTTATTTCGACCAGTGGAGAAAAGGGCAGCTTTACCTTTTGATTAGCTTTGCCTGCAGCTTTTGATAATAAACACACGTTAGTCCCTGGGTTATTTATATAACCCAAGGAAAACACAGGCATGACAGGAACTCCCTGGCAACAGGTGTTTCTCACTGGCCCCATGCTGTAACTCTGTGCAGTGTCTGGCACTTGGTGACACTGAGTCAATTTCTGTCAGGTGGATGGAGACTACATATAAACAACACATACTTCAGATCAACAGTGTCACCTGGTCTACATGAAAATAACACTTAAATTAATGCCTTGGTTCATGATATCAAAATACAAATCAAGAAAAAGTGAGAAATAGTTTAAGTTTACAAATATACTTGGTATATTTTACTTAGAAAATGAACCTTGGATAATCACCACTGGTGTCGCTCAGAAAATACTGTTATGTTAAATGTAGCTAGTGTCTCATCACACAGCACTTAACTCAGGCTCTGAACAGCTCCACACTTACATCTGTTCTTCAAATAATTTTGTTCTTTATTTTCTCATATTTTGGTAGAATTTACTTAAGTTAAAAAAAATAACCAGACATATGGCAGGACATTGTATGTGAATAATGTACGCTATCAATCTCTGTTCCATATAGAAGGGAATATGAGAGCTCATTGTTGCTAACCCTTTTCACCTAAAGGAAAACTGAACTTGAGCACTGCAGAGCTACGGTTGGCTAAAATTAAACACTGCTTTTCAGTTTACTGCCTGGTCGCACTCTCCAATTGGGGAGCCCCTTGCAGAAGCACTTTGCTGGGAATGAACATGACACGGAACTGATACTTGCTCTGTGTAACTGTCCAAGAAAAGACTCGAGTGCTTCATGATGACCAGGCTACTGGCTTCCTTCACGCCCTGCAGGAAGCTGCTCAGTGAGGCTCCATGCTGCCCAATGAGGTAACACAACTTGCTGAACCGGCTTGCGACTTCCTGCAATAGCTGGGCAGTAGTCACAGTGCCCAGATTCTCTGTAACAAAATGATAGCAACGTGAAGACCAAGAGCTTCCTTATGACCTTCCCCTTACTGAGAACATGTGCTCTGTTGAAATTCTAATCTAGGGAACCAAAATCACTTCCAAAAATGTCACAAAACCAACTGCAGAAATCCTGAGATGGCTCAGTAGGTAAGAGTGCATGTGTGCAAGCAGGAAGACCTGGACTGTAACCTCAGGTGGGAGATGGATGTTGGGAGACAGGAAGATCCCAGGGCTTGCTGGCTGCCACCAGCCTAGCCAAAAAATGGTGAACTCCAGGTTCAGTTCAAGACCCTGAATCAAAGGAACAAGACTGATAGTGACAGAGGAGAAGCCAACGTTCTTCTCTGGGCTCAGTACACTCACACACAGGCCATATACACCAACACACACGTACATAAGTCACACTCAGGACCTTATCTATAGGAACTGTCATGTCTCTGATTCAGTAGATTCAGTATTACCATTTCAGAATGGACGTTTCTTTTTAAAAGTTTCCCAGGTGATTTTTTGAGACAAGGTTTCTCTGTCTAGCCCTGGCTGTCCTGAACTCACTTCGTAGACCAGGCTAGCCTTGAACTCACAAAAATCTGCCTGCCTCTGCCTCCTGAGTGCTGGGATTAAAGGCATGTGCTACCATGCCTGGCCTCCAAGGTGATAACAGCCAAACTGGAGACCCACTGATGCTAATACCTGTTAAATTTTGAAAACAGGTAAGGTAAAACAAAGAGAAGGAAAGGAATTATTTAATTTGACACAATGGTAACAGGGTAGCAGCCAGGAATTAAATTCATTTCTACAAATAGATATTTTTCTTCTATTGAGATAAAGTCTTCTTATAACCCAAGATCACTATGAACTTTCAATATCCTGTTGCTACCTCCCAAGAGCTAGGATAGGTTACAAGTATATGCTACCATACCTGTTTTATGCAAAGCTGGGAACCGACTCACAGCCTTGCGCATGTCAGGTGGACCCGCTAGCCGCTGAGCCGCACCCTACCTTAGGTGGCTCTTATTTAGTACTTTGAAGTTTCGCACTGGCCACTCTGACCCTTGGATCAGTGTCACTCTTTCATGCACGGATAACCTAAGCTTCAGGTGGCCTAGGTCACTCTCAGTTTTAGAGAGCACCAGCAGATTATCTGCCTCTCCCAGCCTGAAGTTCCTCATTTCTAGCATTGAGGCTGAGGAGGAGAGCAAGCAAGACCAACAGAGAAATCAAGACCTGGTCAGATGACAGATTCCACTTTCCTTCTGAGCAACCCAGGAAGACCCCGTTCCTTCCTTCTCTGGCCTAAATCACATAATTCTGAGCCCATCCTAGGGAGATTTTATACATCAGAGGTTCCACAACCCTTACAAAACAAAACAGATTAAAAACAAAATAAAACAAACAAACAAACAAAAAAAACCCAACAAATCCTCAACTTACATAGGGACTGTATTCCCAAATATGGTTAAATTAGTCAAGAGTGATGGTCCAAGCCTGTAAATGCAGTATTTGGGGGGAAGGTATGAAGAACAGGAGTTCAGAGTCATCTTTAGCTACACAGAGTTGACGGCTAACCAGGACTACATGAAACCCTAACTCAAAACAAAAAACAAAAACAAAATCCAAATAAAAACAAATCGCTAAGTTAGCCATTTAAAGTAGGTATTTTTCCATCAGAAACAATGAACTCACCACACAAGCCCACATTCCCCTCCCAGGGTAAAGCTGATATGCTGGTCTGTTAGCTTAAAGGCCAGGGAGCAAGGGAAAAAGAGAAATCCCATCTTTGTTTTCTGAGTACAAGGCCAAACCCAGAAAAACCAAAGGACAGGGAAGAGTTGTTTTGCTTGGGGGGGGTTGTTTGTTTGTTTGTTTTTGAGACAGGGTGTTACATGGAGCTCAGTTATTTTTAACAGCTTCAGCCCTCACTCTTTATTCCTTGCTAACATCCTAGAGACGCCAGATACCTTGGACGCATGGAGGGGGCAGCCCACTGGGGACTATGGGAACTACTTCCTCTGTCTTCCTGCTTCCCTTCCAATTCCTCTCTGTGACTGAATAAACGTTTGATTAATCCATTCACATATATCAATGACACAATTCTAAGAACTGTAAGAAAGAAATGAGGGGGAAAAAAATCCCACGGCAGTTATACAATATCTAAGGACTAGGATACAGAAGTATGAAGTCTAGTTTGTAGGGACAACTTTCCCAAAGAATATACTTTTCTGTCGGCCACATCTTCCTAAAGCTCCAGTTTCTACTAACGAGCTTGGGGAATATGAAGACAAGGTTGGGGCACCAGACACTTGATGAACTACAAACAGCGTGTGAGAGAGTGTGTGTAAGTGCATGCATGCTTGTGCGTGTGAGTGTGTGATTGTGTGCATGTGCATGTGAGAGAGTGTGTGTGTATACGTGTGTGTGCATGTGGAGGTGAGGGGAAGGGAAGGAATAGACCATTAACACAAACAGCTTTCTTAAAGCAAGGCACAGTGGCACATGTTTGTAGTGCCAGGTAACAGTGAGACTGAGGTAAGAGGACCATTTGAGCCCAGAAATTTGAGGTCAGCCTGGGTCTTAAAAAAATAAACAACAATAATAATGGCAGGCATGGTAGCTCACACCTGTCATCTTGGCAACTGGGTGGTGGAAGCAAAAGGATCAAGAGTTCAAGATCTTCCTTGGCTACATAGTGAGTTGGGCCTAACCTGGGCTATAGCACACCCTCTCTAAAAAACCAAATAAACAAGTTAGGCTTCTTAACAACGCAAAAAGAACAGCTAAAACGAGAGCCTTGATGATCTGTGGGAGTGGGTGGAGGGAAGATGTGACTCACCTAAGCTGAGAAGAGGTCTGAGTATCTGCGACTTGATCTTGCTTAGTTTTGAGTAAAACCGTCTTTCTGTAGCAGCCAACTCATGGAGACTGGCAATGTATCCCATGATGTTCTTGTCCATCAAGGCTAAATAGCTATCTTTTCCTGCTGTTACTCTGCTTATATATCCAAGCTAAAAAGGGGGAAAAATAAAAAGATTAAAGATAAAACATAATTGATGAGCAGTGATCTGGTGTGTCGCATAGGCTCACTGTGGCAGGTGAGACCCAAAAGTTAAGATACCCAGGAGTTGGTAAGCAGGTTATTAAACTACCAATAGCTTAAAAGTGAAGATTTCCTGTCCCTGTCCATAGAGGCATTGCACATATGGTTGCTGTATCACATGTGCATCAGTAGGTGACAGAGAGGAGAGAGGCTGTGTCTACAGTGTTCTGACCTATGAGCATCTGAATGAAGAGTAGCCTAATATTCCTGGAAAAAAAATCAAGCCAGAGACCAACATCAGTTCTGCGTCATGGGGCCCAGACAGGCAGTTAGCCTGTGATGGCCTCCAGTTCCAGGCAAGCACCAAATGGGCTCTCAGGACAGAAAGCAAGCCAGAGACTAGAACCCTGCCTGGCCCTGGATGTGGGGGTAGTGGGATAGCTGGCCCCAAGGGAGTGAGTGTGGGAATTCCAGGCCTGCCTTTTGTCTGCTTTTTGGTGGTGGTAGTGAGATCTCCTCCACTCTCTTTTGCCCTTGACACAGGTAGCAGACAGGAGAGTTCGTCCTGATGGGGTCTTGAGAACAGGAGATAGTTCAGCCCCTTAATTGCTGCAGCCCTGAGGAGACCAGGCCCTGCACCTTACCTGGATAGCACAGTAGAACTGGCCTTGGATGTGGGGATTGCAGACCCAGAACCAGAGCTTTGAGTTTTCTCACCCTAATATATACCCCATTAATGAACTGCTGGGGTACATGAAGAGGCCAGTTCCACAGACCCGAAACTACTGGATCTCCATGATACAAGACAATAACAGAATATCTGACAGGAGTCCCAGTGAAGTTCCAGTGTTGACAAGGTAGCAGAAGCCAGAGAGCTCATACCAGACCAAGGAGTCATTATAATTTATGTGGGGCTGCTTCAGTTGGTCCACAGCTGTTAACTATAATTGTCCCTCCTGTGCCAGCAGGGGTGTGGCAGAGCCAGCTACAGAAAGTTGACTTCTGAGGACTCTGAAGAGGAGCCAGAGCCAAAAAGGGATGGGGTGGTGGGAGCTCTGAAGTAGACAGAGGTGCTGCTCTCCCTGCTGGTGCTCCCCTGCACTGCTGCTGGTTCGTCCTGCTGCTGTGCTTCTTGGTTTGCTGTGTTTGCCGTTCCTGGCTTACCGGACTACTGGATATTCTGACAACCGAGATTGGTATTGTCCCCAAAAGTACCCAACGACCCTAATAAGCAGGAAGTAGCTCAAGAGACCTAAATCCCTTTGCCCTCTAACCTTCTTTCTCTCCCACCTAGTGTTGGGAGATTGGAAGAAATATGGATTGGAAGGGAGGTAGAGGTTTAAGTATGGTAGAATGTATAATAAAACAAAAATAAAGTAAAAAAAAGTGAGGATTTACAAACAGTGCACATCAGAGCTCTTCCCATTTGTTTTGTATGTGGTGTAGTCACATATCACTATTAAATGTAAGTAATTATATATACCTAGTTGTACTTATCTTCAAGATACCTTAGACATATAAACAATCTATATATGATAAGAGTTATATATCTCAGGGTTGGGCAGTGGTGGTGCATGCCTTTAATCCCACCATCCCCAGAGGCAGAGCCAGAGGCAGAGATAGAGACAATTGAGTCTCTGTGAGTTCAAGGCCAGTCTGGTCTATACAGAAAGTTCCAGAACAGCCAACCAGGGGTACACAAAGAAACCCTGTCTTCAAATAAATAAATAAATAAACAAATAAACAAACAAACAAATAAATAAATATTCAAAAAGTTATACATCTTAAGACTCAAAAGTTATACATCTTAAGACTCACTTTGCACTACATAATATTAGTGACAACAAAGAGGAACCTTGTTCCATACGAAAGGCTTATGCATTATCTTGTCTCTTAAAAGTGCCGACATAAAGGGATTTTAAGAGAACACACGGGCAGATATGATGGCTTGTGCCTGTAATTCCGGCACTCAGAGGCTGAACCCAGAGGAATGTCGGCACCCTGGCTACATGATGCATTCAAGGTTAGTTAGGCACAGGATCACTTTGAGGCTAGCCTTGGCTATATGAGACTCTATTTCACAAATCAAAATCAAAAAACAAAGTAAAAAAAAAAAAACACAGGGGAAATGCTTCAGGATATTGGCCTGGGCAAAGATTTTTCTGGATATGACTGTTGGGGAAGGTCTAATAAGGGCAGATTTCAGTGCTGAGATATGGTCACAGCCCCTTCTGAGACATTCTCTGATTGGTTGAATAAATGCTGAGGCCTGAGATTGGGCAAAGACAGAGGTAGGTGGGACTAAGGTATGCGGGCTTCTGAAGCAAGAGAGGTTGATGGGTAAGAGAAGCCTCCAAGAGACGAAACAAAGAGCAGGAAGGAGACACATGCCATGGGTTAGAGAAAAGAACCTCATTCCACATGACCTAGAACATCGGCATAGTGTGAAGAAAAACAGTCCAGTGGAAGTATGTATATTATACGGGGCTTTATTCAGAAACAGAATTAAGAGCTCGCTTAGATGGGCCAAGATTGCTCAATTCAGGCCAAGGCCTATTAAAATCAATATGGTGTCTGTGTGCTCATTTATAATGGCTGGTTAAGGATTAACAGCCACCAATCAAATAACGATAATATAAATACTGTTAAACAATTTAATTATTTCTACATATGACCCTAAAACACGTGCAGCAAAAGAAAAATTAACAAGTGAGACTGTATTACATTAAAGGCTTCTATGGGGAGGGTAGGAAAGCAGTGAAGTGAAAAAGACAATCTACAGAGTGAGAGTAAGTGCCTTGGGACTATTCATCCAGCCAAGGGTACTGTCCAGAGTGTAAAAAACCTGAAAAATCTCAGTAGCAAAAAATCCCAAATTATCCAATTGAAAAGTAGGAAACTGACCTAGATAGAGTTTCTCAAAGAGGATACTTGAATGGGCAACAGAAACACTTAGGATAGCTATTACCAAAAAAGACAAAAACTTAAGTGCTTACAAGGACATGAAGAAAGAGGGACTCCTATGCCTTCTTGATAGGAATGTAAATTAGTATGGCCAGCAAAGAAAACAGAATGGTGGCCCCTCAAACAAACCAACCTAGAAAATCAACTACTACATGATCCAGAAACCCCACTACTCAGAATACTTCCAAAGGAGCTAAAATCAGTATGTCAGGATGACATTTGTAGTCACATGCTAGCCAAGATATGGAATCACATAGGTGTCCCTTGGCAGAAGAATGTTGTATGGCATTCCAAAAAAACTAAAATATGCTAGCCATTTGATTTTACCAATGAAGAATCAGGAGCCAGATGCTGGGATGAAAACCTGCCAGCTCAGAGAGGCAAAGAAAACACCCAGCTGATCTTCTTATTCCACCCATGTCCCAGCCAAAAGCCCTAAGCTAAAAAGCCCAGAAGA
Organism: Lophiomys imhausi; assembly: GCA_907164525.1. Taxonomy (NCBI): domain Eukaryota; kingdom Metazoa; phylum Chordata; class Mammalia; order Rodentia; family Muridae; genus Lophiomys; species Lophiomys imhausi. The sequence continues at coordinate 10,503,154 of CAJQZJ010010085.1, forward strand.
ACTTAGAGGAAGAAGCCTTGAAGGAGAAAGCCCAAAGGAAGAATTCCAAGGAAGAACTCTGAAGGAGGGGTGGAGAGATGGCTCAGAGGTTAAGAGCACTGACTGTTCTTCCAGAGGTCCTGAGTTCAATTCCCAGCACCCACATGGTGGCTCAGAACCATCTATATTGAGATCTGATACCCTCTTCTGACCTGCAGATGTACAGGCAGGCAGAACACTGTATACTAAATAAATTTTAAAAATATATTTTAAAAAAATGTGAAGGAGGAAGTCCCAACTCCTTTTCCACGCTGTCTTAAATGCCCTCCAGCTCAATGTCCCTCCTTTCTGTTTAATCCCTGTCAGTTGGTTTCTTGCTCTGCCTCTTGACCTAGGGTTAACTTTATTTAATCCTGTGTACAGAAAGTTCTTGGATTAAAGGTGTTTGCTTAGAGGTGAGTCACATCATAACCATTTGTTTACAGTAAATGGCAAGAAAATTCTCGGATTAAAGGCTGAGTCATCCCACAATAAAAACAGATTTTTTTCAATTCACAATCTGGGGGGCTCACAATGCGATTAAATACTCTGCAACAGAAGAAAGCATAAAGAAAATAGGTAATATGTAGATTATGGAACACCATGCAGCCACCAAAGCAAACTTTTGATATTTGTAACAGCATAGGCAGAACCAAAGGGCAAAGAAAGAAAAAGTCAGACAGAGAAACACAGAGCATGACCTCACAAACTAAAGTAACTAGAAAATAGCTGTAGTTATGAAAGGGAGTGGGGACAGGAGAGACAGTGAATATACAGTATAACTGGAAAGAAGGAAAGAAAATGTCTAATGCTGCATATGGTAGGATAAGTATTATTAAGATGATAACAATAATCAGTTGAAAAGCAAGTGTGGTGGTGCAAGCCTTTAGTTCCAGTGCTCAGGAGGCAGAGGCAGGAGAACCTACATAGTGAGTTCTAGGACAGCCAGAGCTATGTAGTGACCCTGTCTCACATTAAAAAAATAAATAAGTTTTAAAAACCCAAATAAAAGAATTAGTTGAATGAATATCTTCAAATAGCCAGTAGTAGAAAAGGACTCTGAATGCTCCTATCACAAAGAGAATGTCTAAGGTGATGGACATGCTATGTACTCTGATGTGGTAATTACCCATTGTACTTAAGTGCTAAATGTCACATGTAACCCACAACTGTCTGTAATTAGTATGTGCTAGGGTTTTTCTCTGAAAGGAACTGTGTTTACATTTTCCCTTCCGACTATGAACAAAACACTCATTGTCTTTATTTACTAAGCTGGGCAGGCAGGCCGTACACTCTATTCACATTCCCTGCAGTGTACAGGCAGGCAGGCTGTACGTACACTCCATGGATGTTAACCTTCCAAGGAAAGCAGTGACACACACCAGAGCCTCATCCCTTTCATCCTTTTTCTAGACTGAAGTCTTTCCCAAGGCATGTGGTGACAGGCCAGCTACTGCATGGAACCAATCAGCATGCCCCAATCATGCAACATGCGGGTCAAGAGCTGCCTTTTACAATGAAGGTCTTGTCTCAATACATTCAGAGCTTACTAACCAGACAGCTGAAGACTAGCTACAGTCCATAAAATATATTCTCTAATGAGAATAGAGAATCTAGAATGTACCATCGCCGAAGGTTATACCCCTTGGTGACACACCCTTCTCTGAGGATGTGAGTTACTTTACTAGGGGGGAAACAAGCTAATGGTCTAAGCATATACAAAATGAGGCAGGAGTTAGAAAAGCAGACATTTATTTAGATCTTCAAGAGAGAAAGCAGCAGCTAAGCTGATAGAAATGAAAAGCCAAGGGAGCAGGGGCCAAGGTAAGTTCTGCCAGTGACTCGTTGGGACCGTGAACATAGCTCAGGACCTTCAACTGTCCACAACAGTTAGCAATTCTTCTGCTGTAATCACATGAGGCTCCAGGAGACTTCCCTGTGCTTTCCTATACTCCTGCATGACGTTTTAGGCCCAGCATCAAGAAAGGGAAAGGAGAGCAACAGTTCGGGGGTTAGCTCAGCGGGAGAGCTCTGTCCAGTGCACACGAAGTCCTGCGATCCAACCCTGGCACCAGCAAAAGCAAGCAAACAGAAAGCACAGATGCAGGACCCCTCCATGAGAGCGCTGCCTCACCAACTGCTTGTAAGTACATACTGCACTGGGACATGACGGCACACATCAGTAACCCCAGTTACTTGGGGGAAGGAGGCAAGGGGTCGGCACGACAAGTTCCAGGCCAGCCTGGGCTGTACGCGTATCAAGACCTTGCCGGGAAGAGATAATGAAAGCAGCTTATGTCCTATGCAGACCCAGCGGTGAAGGAGGGAGTCAGAAAGCCCTATGCGCATGGCCCTCACACTGCAGCAGGGCAGACAGCAGACAAGAACATCACGTAACATCTTATATGGTGATGGGTACCATGGGGAGGATAAAGCAGGGAAGGGAGATGAGAAGGGAAGAATGAGATGGAGTTTGCAATTTTAAACGGAAGTAGTCAGCGTCAGGGTACTTTGTTATTGTTGTTTTATTTTGTTTTTTCAGAACAGGCTTTCTCTGTGTGTAACAGCCCTGGCTGTCCTGGACTCACTTTATAGACCAGGCTGGCCTTGAACTCAAAGAGATCCGCCTGCCTCTGCCGCCTGAGTGCTGAGATTAAAAGCGTGCGCCACCACGCCTGGCAAAGTCAGTGTTCTTAATCAAACTCGGGTGCATTATCATCACAGCAATAGTCAAAGACTCACGCTACAGACTGCGCCTTAGGATCCATCCCTGCTCACCTTACTACAGGAGAGAAGCACCGGAGCCTTTGTACCACTGGGGTTCTCTGGCACAGCATCACCTTCTGCAGGGTCCTGACGGCCACTGTAATACAGCGCAGGCTGGAAGTCTTCGGTGTCCACTAAGAACAGGGAGTAGTCCTGGCCTGCCGCTACACTCCAGACTCCATTTTCACTGCTAACCTGAAACAACAGAACGATACCATCTGTCCAAGACAATCGTGAAGAACTCAAGTGGCATGGAACAGAACAGATTCCTTAAGCAGGCATTGAGCAGTCAGCCATACCTTTGAGAGTGAACCTCACCTGGCAATGGCCCCAATTACTCCAGAACAGAGTAGAAGTAAAAGAAACCTAATGTTCAGCTTTTAAACTTGAACTGGACTTTTATAAAAATCTGGAAAAGTGGAATACGGAAAGGAAAAGGTATACCTCTTAGTGTTTAATGTTATTTTCGCAGGTCTGCAAATACAGGCTATTTTACAGTGAAGAGGCTCTAGAACCCTGCTTTAAAAGCAACACCTAGAACGCACCTCTCTGTCCATCCCCACTCAGCTGTGAGCCAGTAAGGCTAGATCTCACTATTGCCAACTACACCCTTGGGTGCTGAGACTCAGTTTCCCACGTGCAACTCACTATCTCTCTGATGTGACTTCACTATGCCAACTCCCAGGATGCTGAAACAGGCAGGACCCCTGAGAAACCATCTACATGGACCTAGGCTAATGGCTCTCAAAGAGCAGTCTACAGCAGCAGCAGCAGCAGCAGCAGGAGCACCACCTGGAAACATGTTAGAAATGCAAACTCTCAGCCACAGATTACCCAGGAGGGATCTCTCTGACTTAACAGGCCTCCAGGTGATTGACCAATGCAAATGCTAGAGATCCAAGCTGTAAACTGCTGGTTTTCAAACCTTAGGACTCCACAGGTCAATCCAGCAGCTTTCATCAAAAGGCTATGTAGCCTGGGCTCTAGGTACCCTGCAATCCACCCAACTTAGTATTATTCCCCACTGTCCTGTCTGATGCACGCCATTCCTTTCATTAAGAAGGTGTGCTACAGCAAATACTGCCCCAGCCCCCAGCATCCTTCCAGCCCAATGCAGACAAAACCTCTTGCTGTCCACCTAGGCTCTGCACACCAGATGACTGACTGCGCAAACATTTCCACTACTTACTTCTCAGCTACCTTCCTGTGACATGGCACTCTGTTCTCAAGAACAAGCCACCCAAATAACCGACTTTCAGCTCATTATGAGAAGAATGAATTAAGACATTTACAAAACAATCTGCGTGACTGAGACAGGTCTCTGCTATGTGGCCTAGGCTGGCCTTAAATGTCCTTCCACCTCCTGAGTGCCAGGATCTCAGAGGTACACTACCAAGTCCAACCAAGTCTGACAAGCCTGAACGTGTTGACTACATAACTTCCAACCAAAACAAATTCAGGAGGCTGAAGAAATGGTTCAGCTGTTAAGGCCCAGGTTCAATTCCCAACCCTTGCTGATGGCTGATAACCATCTGCAACTCCAGTTCCAGAGGATCTGAGACAGGCATGCAGTGCACTTACATACATGCCAGCAAAGCATTCATACACATAAAATAATTAATTTGTAAAGAGACTTACAGAAGAGGGCCTGTGCAATGGCTCGGAGGACAGGGGTACTTGCCTCTAAAGCCTGACAGCCTGAGTTCAGTGCCAGGAAACCACAATAAAACAAACAAACCTAACTTCGGAACTGGGCATGGTGGCACATGCCAGTAGTAGTCCCAGTAGTCTGGAGGCTGAAGCAGGGGGATCAAGAACTTAAGCCCAGGACTGGAGAGATGGCTCAGCGGTTAAGAGAACTGGTTGCTCTTCCAAAGGACCCGTGTTCAAATCCCAGCACCATATGGCAGTTCACAGCTGTCTGTAATTGGCAGGCGTGGTGGCGCACACCTTTAATCCCAGCACTTGGGAGGCAGAGACAGGTGGATCTCTGTGAGTTCAAGGCTAGCCTGGTCTACAGAATGAGTCCAGGACAGTCAGAGATACACAGAGAAACCCCATCCTGAAAAAAACAAAAAGAATTTAAGGCCAGGCTGGGCTTTATGTGAGTATGTATTTAAAACAAAAAACAAAAAACAAAACACCCTAACTAACTCGAATCTCACTAGATTTTTCACTTTCATTCATTAACTAAGATGATTTCAAACTCATCTCTGCTAAGGTTGTGGCTGTGGTGGGGCTGCAGCTCAGAATTGGAGGTCTTGTCTGACACATGAAAGGTCTTAGGTCTCATCTCCAGACTATAAAAAACAAACAAATATACACCCCGTTCCCAAATAAATAAACCCAACCAACCAACCAACCGCAGAGCTGTATTTTATATGTGGAGTTCTGTGACTAATCTCATAATAAATACCACGGTGCTAAGGGCTAAATGCAAGCCAGACCTTCAGGGTCTCTGACCTGAAATATAAGGGTCTGTAAGGTCAGACCTTACAGATTGCAGGATTGTGCCATCAGGTCTGGCTCCAAAACCTTTCTCTCCTATGAGTAAAGGTGCTTTCTACTTTATTTTTAAAAATGACAAGCAACAACAAATCTTTGTGTTTAAATAACAGTATCTGGGCCACATAGTGAGAAAATGTTATATGCTCAATGCAGAGCTGGAGAGATGGCTTAGCAGTTAAGAGAATGTACTGAACATGTGCAGACAACCTAAGTTCCCAGCACCCATGTCAGAAGCTCGCAGTTCCCGGTAACTCACGTTCCTGGAAGTCAGGTGCCCTCCTGGCCTCTGGGCACCCACACATACTCATAATTAGGGATTTTCTAATTAAAAGGGAAAATATTTACTACTGAAACTAGAAGCAGTAACTTCCTAACACTCTCCAATGTTTTCTTCAGTCTTTTCATTCAAGTAGAATTAAGCTCACCACAGGGCAGGCCACCGCTGTGCACCTCAGGCAGTGATGCAGCATTCTCAGTGGTCTACATCTGCACCCAGACTTAAGGCAGCCACACCCCACCTTAAGTCTCTATTCCTCTCAGCAGGGGGTCTGTCCTGGGCAGGGAAAGGCAGCACCAGTGCCGATCCCATTCTGATGGGCTCCTGGCTCACACCATCCTCCTCCTGCCTCTAAGCACCTTCTTCAAGGTGTTGGAGCAGGGGAAAGAAAGGGAAATGGTGACCTACAGCGAACTGCAAGGGACTAGAAGCTACTACTCCCTCACAGTGTTCCATAAGTGAAAACCACTTTTAATAACACAGTGTTCTAAAGCTTTAGCCTTGTTGCAGAAAGGGGTTAACAAAACGTTTACTGTGATATATGCTCTAAAATACACACAACATCAGAAAATTGTGGTATGTCAAAATCGAGTTTGAGAGAGAAACCAGAGTAGACATTATTTGATGGTATATAGCCCAGACCACATCAAAAAAAATAAACATTTGCTTCAAAGAAGGCCTCTTCTTCTTTTTCTTTCTGCTAAAAAAAAGACAGAAGTACTATAAATATTCAATGAACATTTAAAGCTATGAAGCAAAAACATTTTTAAAAATTACATTTAAGCCGGGTGGTGGTGCCGCATGCCTTTAATCCCAGCACCTGGGAAGCAGAGGCAGGCGGATCTCTGAGTTCGAGGTCAGCCTGGTCTACAAAGCTAGTCCAGGACAGCCAGAGTTGTTATACAGAGAAAATCTGTCTCGAAAAACAAAAAAAAAAAAAAAAAATTACATTTAGCTTGAAAGGGAGTGGCTTCATGTTATAAAACCTTTTCAAAAAAAAAAAAAAACCAAAATTTTCAAGGAAAAAATTTATACTAATAAACTAAATTTGGCTAAAAACAATTTCCCTAAACATAGAAAGTACTATATAGCATAGAATTCCAGAATATATTGCTATTAAGTTCACAAAAGTACCTTTGAGAGTCGAGGAACTGTAGTTGGAAAATCAGAATGCCCGAGCTGACCAAAGGTGTTACTGCCCCACGAGTAAACCTGTCGGAAACAGCAGGAGAGCCCGTAAGACATGTGAAGTTGACCATACATGGTCACTCTGAACCTGTATAAGAATACAATCACCTATAACCATGGAAATTATCACCCTAATTTTCCATTCTTTAAAATAGCCCATATTAGCTGGATACAGTGGCTCACCCTGAAATCCCAGCTCTCAGCAGGATGAGGCGGGAGAAGCTCCTAGCCTGGGCTAAACCGTCAGTTCAGCCAGCCTGGGCTACAAAGTGAGTACCTGTCTCATCCCGTTTCAAAAGAGGAAAGAAGAGGAGAAGAAAACAGAAATGAAACCTGGCATGGCGGTACAAGCTTATATAATCATAGCACAGTCAGGAGATTAAGGGAGATTCTCAAGTTTGAGGCCAGTCTACTTGCACAAGATGCATGGAATGGAGAGGATGTCATGGGGTCCCAACCCACAGACAGCTTTTCTTCAGTGGTGTAGCCACAGGTAAGTTGCATGTGTCCTGTAAACAATCCTCCTGAAACACACTGAGATGTATGATTGTTTGTTTGTATGTATGTATGTATGTATGTATGTATGCATACATATGCATGTGAAAGTAGAAGGGATATTAGTTAGGAATAGGAAGGGATTAATGGGAGCAGAAGCAATACAATCTGTACAATGAAAATGTCGTAACAGCCATGATTGTATAAAATATGTTAGCATAACAGAAGACAAAACAAAAATCTGTATATTTACAAAATGATCCCTGCTTCCTTAGTCCTGGCAGTTCTGCCCAGCATCCCAAGTACTGCCATTACAGGTACTGCACCACCATGCTCAGATCAATCAACATTGACAGTTGTGACAGTTCACACCTGTAATTCCAGCACTCAAGAGACTGAAAAAGCAAGACTGCTGTGAGTCAGAGTAAGACTCCATTTCAAAAACAAATAAATAAACAAACAAAAGCCACACCATTATTTTTAATATAAGACTTCATTATATTTAACATAAACTCCATTGTGAGCAGGCCTTGGCGAAATAACTACTGGATTATTAGTGGGCTAATAATTTTAAATGCCATTGTAGATCCCTGAATAGGGCCAGCAAGATGACACAGCAAGTCTGACAACATGAGTCCCCAAGTGAAAAAGAAAGGAGAGAACCAATTCCTTAGAGAGGGTCTCTGACTTCCACACATGCCATAACATGCGCAAAGCCCTACATCATACACCCACACATAATCATAGACACCCCACCTCATGCAGACACCCTCACACCATACACACAATCACACACATACACCAGATACTCACATATTATACACATACACACACATAGCATACATGGATAACCCCCACACACACATCACACATACAGATACCCCATACACATATAATATACATGCACATATATACACACATTGTAAATCATACAGACACCTCCACACCATACACAGATACTAACACACATATCATACACATACATTGCCACACATACATACATACATTATACACAGATATCATACACATACACATACAATAATACATTTTTTAAAATCTTTGAATACAAGGATTTATAGATATATGTGCATCTATTCACTTAGGAAATTCCTGAGTAAAGAATTCTGAGTCAATGAATACGCACATCTTCCAGCAAGATCCTGCTTAGATTTCTGCCACCACTGCTTTTTCCTGTGTCTTAAACAGCACTAAGAAAATATATGTGATATCATCTTTTAAGGGAAAGTAGTTTTAAATTTGTTTGCTAAATTATCTTTTGTCACTGGCCATCCTAATTTTACATTCTTCACATTTGTTTGCTTTACTGTCCATGCAGGGAGGTGGAGACACACACATCAGGGTGAACATGTGGGAAGCCCAAACTTGCAGGAGCCATTTTCTCCTGACACCTTAGTGGTGGGATCCAGGGGAATCCAGGGTTCAGGTCTGAGGACAAGCATTCCTGCAGGCCTCTCTCCATCCCTCCCTTCTCCTGCTACATCTCTCTTGGTATGTAATAAAGGATGACCTTATCTCCTGAGCGCTGGGATGGCAAGCGTGTGCCACTAGGCCTGGTTTATGTTCTGGAGATGGGACTAAGCAAGCACTCTGCCAACTGAGCTACAACCTTAGCCCCAGGGTAGCTACTTTTTGGCCTGCTTGTGTCTGCTGGATAGGACTGATAAATTATCATGGAGATAAATATCTTTTTTGTTGTAATTTGATGTCTTTTAGTTTTTTGCTTCTAAGGTTTCTGGGGTGGAGAAATCACCTGATATTTGTTCTTAAACACATAGATTTTGGGGTTTTTTTGTTTGTTTAACTCTCTGTTCCATTTAGAAATAGAATATACAAAGCCCTAATTTTTCCACTAAAAATAAGAAGTGTTGGAGGAAGGTCTTATTGCTTCTGATAGGCTGATTTCAATGCTGAGACCTGGTTACTGCCCATTCTGAGGCATTCTCTTGATTGGTTAATAAAATTCGCTGATGGTCAATTAGTTGGGCAGAAAGTATAAGAAGGTGGGACTTCCAGAGACGGAAACAGGAACCCTGCATTTTACACAGAGGAAGCTCTCTTTCCGCCAAAAGACATGGAAGCACACAGATGTGTTTGAGAGCTCTGAAAGGTAACAGCAGGCCACACGATTGTTTGAGATTAAATGGTCCAGGTTAATTTAGACTAGCTAGTTGAGAGTCTTCCCAGCTAAAGGCTAAGCGTTAAAACATTAAAAGGTCTTGGTGTATTTAATTATTGGGGAAAGGACCTTGGCAGCCTACAGGCTTCCAGTTCAAGCAATCCAGGCCCAACGGCCTCCTGCCGAACTCTGGCAACTGTCCCTCCAGGCCGCTGGCAATTCTGCTAGTCTAATAGTTTATAGTTATTAATAAGTATCTGGCAGCTGCCCCACCAGCTTCACCACCAGATCGCATCACCAGGCCGTCCCTCCAGGCATACAGACTTCCAAGGCAACTCAAGCCTCCCGATCTCCTGCCAAGCTTCCGGCTGTTCCACTGGCCTAATATAACAACTTATAGTTATTAATGAAGATATTAGTTAACAGAATTTAAGTTGCAAGTGGTAAAGGCCACCCTTGGTCCAGGGCTTTTTCCTCAGAACATGTCAGGCTGGTAGTTAAGGCAGGCCAGGCCTGCCGGCTTCCCGCCAGCCCACTAACTGCTCTGCCGGCCTAATCTTATAGTTTATACTTATTAACAAAGATAATTGATAATTAAATTGCCGTTTCAAAGAAGCCAATGCTTCTGACAGAATTTACCAAATACAGTTATGGTACACCTGTATTGATGGCAACCAAAAGACTCATATGCTTGAGTCCATTTCTAACATAGGACTATTTCTGTTCAACTGAAATCTTAACACCTTAAGATATTTTCTTTTCTTAGGGCTTTGGTGTAAATTGGATCTTTAAAAAATGGCTTCTTTTCTTAATATCACACTAGGAATCTTCATCAAAGAACTGAGGTCCTGCTACTACCTGGAGACTTGAGCTCCATTTCTAGTTGAATACATTTAAGAGGGGCCTGGTCTGGCAGCTGGAGTTATAGTAAAGACTCCGGTAAAGATGAATGCCTTTTAGATGAGCTGGATACGTTCCTTTGCTCTCTTCCCCTCATCTATAAAATGGAAATACCACCCTGTGAAACCTAACAACTCAAAGGAAACAGGCCACGCTGCCTGACAGTACAGTCGCTCAGAGACAGTCTGAGCGGAAACAGCTTTCCATCAGAACAACAGCTACACTCCAGAGTTTGCCCCTTACCTGAGATTTTGCAGTAAGTGCGAGAGAATGGGAACCACCTGCTTCCAGGTGGATTACCTCTTTACCATCCAGACATTTGACACACAATGGCTGAAGCCTTAAAGAAAACAGACACACACATACATAAAGTCAAAGAATTTTCAGCATGAATCATGGCCTTTCTCAAATTATACAACCAGTGCTGTTAAACAAAAATAAAATGTCAAAAATAATGAGTATATATTCAAACTACTTTTAAATATCATACCTAACTTTTGTTAGTTTTTGACTGCAGAGTTGTCTGTCACCACTAATTAACCCCTATAATTCAGAATCTGTTAAGAACCATAAAAGGCCTAAATCCCAGTACAGGAGGATCATTGCAAACTTAAGCCTAGTCTAGACCGACAGTGCAACCCTATCTCAAATAAAAATAGAAATATAAAAACTGTAGAACTACAAAGGACTCAGTAAATTAGAGAGGACCACAGGGAGAAGTAAGGCAATCTTTTATTCAGTTCCCTTCACTCTGCTAGGAGACATGCTACCCCAGTGCTTTAGACAAACGCCTATTTACACATATTCAAGCTTCATAAATCATGTTAATATTCTGACAATGCCTATTAAATGAACGTTTTCCCTAACATATATAGCTTTTAATGCTTTAGTGATAATTATTTTAAGGAGCATAAATACATTTCTTTTGGAGTCAAAAACTTGTCAGCTCCTCTTTGTAAGTTAAAATGTAACTATTCAAATGTTTCACTGACATTATGCCGACCTACACCTAACACCATTCCCTGCATTCCAAGATGAACAAACATCAAAACAGTCATAGACAAATGTACACATATACTCTAATCCATTTCTTTGTTATTTTTTTATTACTTCAGGTTTGTTATTTGTTTTAAGACAGGGTCTCTTTATGTAGCCCTAACCGGCCTAAAACTCGTTATGTAGACCAGGCTGGCCTCGAACTCACAGAGACCCACCTGCTCCTCCCTACCTGTCTCTCGAATGCCAAGATTAAAGGCATGTGCCACCATGGCCAGCCTCCAGCCCTGTACTGTTAGGCACTGAGGTCTAGGCTGACAGCTTTTTATCAGCACTAATGGTGCGGAAGAATCTGTCCTGTTGGAAGAAATCGGTGTGTAGGGACCTCAAGGAAAAGGTCATTGCCTAAGCTGACGTCCATCAGTAACTGCTGGTGGCACTCACCTGGGCAGGACGTCTCCATGCCCCAGCTGTCCTTCCTTGCCCTTCCCCCAGGTCCACACCTCTGTTCTCAGGGAAGGCAGGAGGGCATCTGCTTCCCCACTGTAGGTGGGAGTCAGGACCACTGTCCGAGCTTTCACCCTTGCAGCCTTTCTTAAGAGCCTGGGAGAAACTGTAAACAAACACAAGATGGGGTAAAAGAGCAGGGACGCAAGGGAGAGGACATGATACCTCAACAGTGAGACATCTTAAAGCGACGTACTAACAGGGTGTTTGGAAAACACTTTCTTAGCTTCTTCACAAAGGAGTGGCTTTACTGGTCAGTGAGTTTGGGAAATGTTCCCAGCTACTTCACATCCTGCCATTCTCAGCTGCAGCCGCACACATCAGCCTGCAGAAAATGCTCTTGAGTGAGACCTGGAACCAGAAGCCTGGTTAAAAGTCTGACCTCTCACGCTGCCAACACTTGGCTGCAGATCCTTCTCTGTGTAACATTTATCAACATCTTAGAGAACTTTATGGTAAAGAATATGCTAAGTAAATGGATGTAGTAGCTCATGCTTGTATTGCCTGCTGAGGAAAGAGGACTGCTGAGGGTCTGAGGCCATCCTCAACCAGACAGTGTTCCAGGCCAGCCTGGGCTACAATGTAAGACCCTGTTCTCAAGAAAACAAACAAAAATAAAATCAAAAACAAAAAACAGACAAACTGCAAGACTGACAAATACCTTTCCTATTCCAAAACACAGTTAAAAGCTAATGTTAAAGTCAACTTTTTATTTCAAATGTATAACATTTGAAGTAATTGTAATAAAGGATTAATATTAAGACATTAAATTTTAAACCTCTATGACGGTATGAAAGCTTTAAAAGGGGATCATCAAAAATCTTTCACATGGGTTGGAGAGATAGCTCAGCAGTTAAGAGCACTGGCTACCTTCCAGAGTACCTGGGTTCGACTCCCAGCACTCACATGATGGCTACATAATTACAATTATAATTCCAGTTCCCAGCAATCTGTCGCCCTCTTCTGGCCTCCATTGGTACTAGGCATACACAAGGTACACAGACATGCAGGCAAAACACCGCACACATAAATTTTTTTAAAAAGCTTTTTCATATCTTGAATGACTATATATGTTAATGGTCTTTTTCTTGCTTTGTTATTGTTATTTGTTTTGAGACAGGGTCTTACTATGTAGTCCTGGTTGTCTTCGAACTCACAGAGATCTGCCTGCCTCTCCCTCCAGAGTGCTGGGATTAGAGGTGTGGGTCACTATGGCCTGCTGGGTTAACTTTTGAAAGAATGTTACTAGCTCTTAGGGTGTTGAAAACAATATGTAACCTGAAGTAAATCTTCTACATCAGTTTGGTAGCAGGACAAACTTTACAGCGAAGTTATATTCTGTAACCATTTCTGAAGCAGAAAAACAGTTCAGAAACATTTCTGAAGCTTTTATTAAAGCTAACATCTTAGCAAACTACCATTATAGAAACTTCAGAATCAGGATATACCAGCTCTGATCATTAGGAAAACTAGTTTGCTGTAGCTCAGCATGTGATGTAGGGAACACCAGGACTGAGCAGCAGCCGACCAGCAGCGCCTTACCTTGCGACAACAACCCCGGGAGGGAGAGCCTCCGACTCCCTCCCTCCGACTCTTCCTCTCTGATGTCCACGAGACTCGAGCTTTTCTTCCCTTGCATTGACTCCTGTTTCACCTGCTGCTCCCTGACATCTCTCGGACTGTCGGGGCCTGCGGAAGCACCGCCTGGAGGAGCTCCCGTCTCACAGGGGGGCAGTGCTATAAAAGTTCATTACTTTCTTGAGAGACAAGGCCCCAGCTTCACATGTGGCAGCCACTCGCACGCCAACAGCAGACGCACATGAGATCACCAGGCTGTTGAGGGCTGAGGTGCTTGTGGTTGGAGGACTGTGAAGATCAGGGACTGCTTCTTCTACAAGAGGCTAACACACACACAGTACGTAAAAACACAACAGTCAGTAGCAGTTTAAGGCCCATAGGGATCTGCATAAACAACCTAAAACAGACTCAACAGAGAGGTGCCTGTCTGTAACCTTAGCGTTAAGAAGGCTGAGGAGGGGCTGGAGAGGTGGCTCAGAGGTTAAGAGAACTGGCTGTTCTTCCCAAGGTCCTGAGTTCAATTCCCAGCAACTACATGGTGGCTCACAGCCATCTACATTGAGATCTGCCCGGGCATATATGTAGAGCAAATACTGTATACATAATAAATAAATAAATGAATGTTTAAAAAAAAAAAGAAGGCTGAGGAGGAGGAATGAGGCCAGCCTGGGCTACACAGCAAATTCCAGGCCAACAACAGAACTGCTTCTCTTCAGTCTCAAACCATCCCCTCCTGGTTGCAGAGTTAACACACTATATGCAACTGGCACTTGAAACATTCTTTACCTACACCTTCCTCTCGTCTCCGTGTCATGTTTTTAGTGGTATGTTAAAATGATCTCTTGCTGCTTTATAAATCCCATGCTTGCATGGGAAAAGGAAAGCGAGGCACAGAAGGGACAAAAGGCACTGGCTACAGCCCTTGGGAGGCTGAGGCAAGAGGAGCTCAAGGTCAAAGCCAGCAAGTGCAGCCTTTCACAGTGAGACCTTGTCTCAAAACACTAAATAGACAGACAAAAGAAATAACTGGATGTAATACAAGGTTGGAAAAACTCCAATCTCTATTACTTGAATACTTTTAGGAAACTTTAAAACCACTGCTTGCTACTTAGAAGAAATAAGATTTTAAGAAAAGAACCCTTTTTCTAAAGCATTTCATAATGAAGATTTGGATGCAGGCTGTAGAGGAGAAAATGCTACGCCTCTGACCTACCATCCCTCACACTGCATGCTTAGGCTGACTTATCAGTAATGTATCCCCCATGTACCTGGGCATGCTATAACCTTTGCTCTGGTTACCACAGAGGATACAGGTGACAGGTTAATAATTAAATAGATGGAGCTAGTGTTCTTGGCATGCTTTGTGCAAATATTAGAAAGTTCAACAAAAAAAGTCCAATATCAGTGAAAAATGGGAAGGAATATCAAATACCACTGTTTTACTAAGAGGAAAAAAATCATTAAATATACCCAATAAACACACAAAAAAAAGCTTTTGACATATAAGCATAATTACACTGAAAAATTATTGCTTCTCATAGGGGCTGTGGACTGGAAAGATAGCTCAGTAGTTAAGAGCACTTGCTGCCCTTTCAGAGAACCCAAGTCCAGCCACCAGTGCCCACGGCAGGCCGCTCGCTCACAACCACCTGAACCTCCAGTTCCCAGGATCCAAAGCTTCTGGCCTCCACGGGCACCTGTACACACATGCACATACCCACATAAATACACACAATAATTAAAAATAACTTTTTACAAAAACTGCTTCTACCCAAAGATCATGTGTACATTGTTCCATAATTTGTCCTGAATTCAGAACCAAACCCAGCAAAGCATGGTTGTACAGCTGCAGGACAGCCTGGGCTACACGGTGAGATGCTGTCTCAACAACAAGAAAACAAGCAGAAATAATGTGGACTTCTAATTTTCTTGAAGTAATTCCCAGTGCCTAGCACAGTATCTGACATTCAGCAGGTACTCAACATAGTTTGTCAAATTACATATTAAATTTAGAAGTTACTTCAGTGCAAATGAGCAATCCAAGACACTCAGCAGAGGTTTGAAAACTACACACAACTGAAGCACCTCGATGATTTAATTCTCACAAGGTCTTCTGATAACCCTGTGATTTCCACCCTTTGTTTATGCTGTGTTTGCAATGCTGCTGACAGGCACACTGACAGTACCTGACAGGGACTGCTTTGGGAAGCTCTTACCATTAAGGAAAGGCAGAAATCATTGCCCACAAATCTTAAGCTACTGTTCCCCATGTATTACAGATACATGTATGTATGTGCGAATGTAAATATGCGTGTATGTATGTATACTTTAAATTTTTTCCTTACTTTGAAGTACTAAAAGCCTAAAGCATGCTAGGCAAATGCTCTACCACTGAGCTACATTCTAGCCATTTAACTGTATTTAAACTAATGAAATAGAGGAAAACTAATTACAAGCCATTTTGATTGAAATTTTATAATTTATGTCAACCAATAACAAAAACAAGCATATAAAATTTTCACTGTTCCATATAAGGCTAAAATGTTACTTACAAAGATTAAGTTAAATTTAATAGGAACACACACTGCAAAAACCCACATATATAATAAAAACATTTATCAAAGTAAGTTCAAAGGAAAATGCAATTTCTCTTGTTTTTTTTTTGGAATACAGAATTTTAATAGTGGTAATTTGATAGCCAAATGAGCTATATACAATAGGCTTTTAATTTAAATTTATTTGAGGAATGACTTCTAAATGGACAAATTTTTTTGTCTTGTGTTTATTTTTTAGACAAGATCTCTGGAGCCTGGGGTGGTCTCAAACTTGAGATCAGGCAAAGTTAAATGTTTTAATAAACAAGTGTAGTCTAAGAATCTTCTACAAACATTCTTAATAAATTAATGTTGCTTTGTTCGGATGTTTTTTCTTATAAACAGCTTACTCTTAATTGGAAAAAAAAAGTCATACATCAACAAGTTTGGAGAAAACGTGTGAAGCAGGACTACTTCTAAAAATATCCCACTTTCTCACTCTGACAGCCTGGCTTCGGGAATAAAGAATGAAAGCTCTCGTGGCTTGAAAGCATGAGTGAAAAAGCAGATAGCAGTTCTTTGATTAGATTAGACGGTTTTGCTTTCATTTTCCCCTAATCCCTCACCTTTGGCACAAAGAAAGTCAAAAGGTAATCCCAAGTAAAAATCAGCAACTCTCCTTTTGGAACAATGTGTTTCCAGCCACAGTCACCCATTTCATAAGTCTTCAAAAGAGAATATTCTAAACAAGACAAAAGAAAGTATTTCCCCACCTCAAATAAGGTCCAGTATATTCTAAACAAGACAAAAGAAAGTATTTCCCCACCTCAAATAAGGTCCAGTAAGGACCAGTTTATAACTGAAAACAAACAAAAATTAAAAAATACAACAAATCTGAAACATAAAGTAAAATCTTTAAGTTTCTTTTCTCTCTTTCTTCTATTTTTGTTTTGTTTTGTTTTACAAGACAGGTTGTTAATTGTAGCCCAGGTTGGGTTGATACTATGTAGCATAAGCTAGCCTCAAACTCACAGCAATCCTCCTGCCTTGGCCCTCCAAATGTTAGGATTACAGGCAGGCACCACCATGACTAGAAACTGCAAGTTGCTACACGTCTTTGCACAGCTATCACTCTGCAACCTGGTGACCTCCCTAGATGGAAAAAAAGTTTCACAGAAACTATGAGGAGATGCCCCGTGTGGAAGCGGCTCTGTGAGCCCATGCTCACACCCGTCAAACTCTTCTGGGTACTACAAAAACATGGTGCCTGAGCCAGGGTGGCAAAATACAAGCAAGCAAATAAACAAACGGTGCTTGGCCGCTTCTAAAGCAAGCCCAGCATGACATCTTTCAGCATTATGAAGTCAAACAGAGAGAGATTCTGAATTAGCACCACTCCTTCCTTTCTAGGCCTGCCTGGCAGGACGGAATTATAGCAGCTTGATTGAAGAAATTTAAAAAACCAAAAACCTGCGGCCAGGACTTAGGACTTCAGTTCATAAAGAAACACAAATACTTGAAAAACCTTTACGTTATAAAATGTAGCAGCTACCTGGGCCTGGGGTGGCTTTTCTGCGAGCTCTGGCAGCTTCTGGAGGCTCACAGTTACTGCCTGGACGTCGGGACACAAGGGAGCTGTTCTGACTGAAGATGCTTCGGCTGTTCCCACAATGTTCTGCTGGGAGGATATGGCACTGCCACTTGTGATCTGAACGTTCCCCACGGTCAGTTCGGCTTCTGCCAGAGTGTTCTCAAACACCTCTCCCTGCTCGTCCAGGGTCTCTGGGTGAGGGCTGCTGGCAGTGCTGGCATGATTTTCTGCCTGGGATTCAGACAGTGTCACACCTAAAGGGCAGCAGTGGCTGTCTGATATTATCACATGGTCCTCTTTGTCTGTCATAGTAATGAGGAGCTGGCTGCACTGGTTGCATCTCTCCGGGACTGGCTTCGGATCCTGGGGAGGGAGGCACTGCACAAGGGCGAGGCTGTGGAACGAGCCGCAGGCAACCTGGAGCACCACTCGTCCGGCAAGGTGCTCCACCTTTTGCGGTTTTGTCACTGGAAAGCTGGTGGTGATGAGACCCAGCTGACAGCCGGTGCCCCATGCCCAGATCTCTCTGCTGAGTGACAATGCCAGTGTGTGTTCTTCGCCACATGCCAACTGCAGAATCCTAACTGCTATCAAGGGGCTGGTCTCCGAGTCAGAGATGCTGACAGGGCTCGGCTCTGGCACGTATGGCTGGTTAGCTACGGCACACTGGCCAGCAGCATTCTCTCCCCACATGTACACCACCCCACTTTCTGTCACTGCTCCGCTGTGGAAGCTCCCTGTTGCCACAGTAACAACATGATGCCCAGCCAGGGCACTTTCTAGAAGGGGGCTGCTTGGACAAACTTCTGCTGATTCACTTTTCCAGGGAAGGGTCCCAAAGCTGTAGACCTCACCATCTGGGGTTCAAAAGAGAAAGAGGAGGGTTAGTGACCTAACTAGACATTTCATCTGCAAAAACCTTCAGAAGCATATCATAAAGCCTTGGAGAAGTGCATGACATTCTTGCTCTGCTCATCTTTTGGCATTCTAGACTGAAGTGAGAATTTACAAACTAGAAGGAACATGGGCCCACTAGCAGCCAGCAACTACTGAGACAAAACTACAACTGTGTGCCATCTCCCTGCCTGGAAAACACAACTCTGGAGCATGGCACATGCTGTCAGATGAAATTTTCCTTTTTTCTACAGATTGTGCTAAGCATGTACTCTACCACTGAGCTCCAAACATCCCCAGTGGAGATGAGTGCATTATTTTGTAATGTGGAGACTTAAAACCATGGTAATGCTTAAACATGAGAACAATGACAAGCCTTCCCTCAACTGTCCCAGTTTTTGTGAGACACGGTCTCCCCCTGCAACCTAGGCTAGCTTCGAAATAACCACACGACCGAGGCTAGCCTCAACTTGTGGGAACCTCCTGTTTTAGCCTCCTAAATGATCTAGCACACCTGGGTACATCTCTAGATTATTTTTTTACTAAGACATTTTTACTGTGTACATGAGATGTTGGGGCGGGGAGGGGATCATCCCAAAGCACAAGTGTGGGTCAGAGGACAACTCTAAGGGGTTGGTTCTCTCCTTCTACCTTCATGTGGATAAGAGAGACCAAACTCAAGCTTGTATGACAAGTGCCTGTACCTGCCTAGCCACCTCACTGCTAACTCTAGATTTTAAGGCACCATGTTAGTGAAAGGTTCCCAAATATCTTACTTAATAAAGGTTAACATATTCCAAATATCTTATTTACAACAAGGGATAGTTCTATAGCTCAGTGCTAGAGTTTTTGCTTAGGCATATGTGAGGCCCCGGTTCAGTCTTTAGTGCTGCCAAATAAGAAAAAGACCACCAGAATTCTTCCATATGTTCTTGAGAATTATACTTTTTGAGATCCATAGTATAGATACTGACTTATAGTTTACATTTTTCAAATAAGTATTTTTAAAATCTTAATAAAATATGTATCATAATAAAAGCAGTATAATAATACACTATAAAGAACTTATATGCTCATGTTTGTTTCATAACACCTCTAAATTCAAGTTTAAGCTGTTTCTAGAGCTTTTCTTCTCAGTTCCTACAATGAAAATGTAAAACATTATTAATACTTAAATGTCTACTAAGCAGAAATTTAAAATTGTAAATCAATGAGAGGCTTGACCCATTTGAAAAAAAAATCCAATTTTCTGTGGCTACGCTGATAAAGTGGCTCTGTGTCTCTTCTTTAGATGACAGATCGCCACATGGCTTTTCCTGGCTTCAATACCCTTAGACTATGGGGAGTGGGAAGAAAGCCCTGACATGAAGCAGCTCAGTTGGAGTTCTGCACTCACTTCCTTGCTTGTCTGAGAATACCGGGTGCATAAGCTGATGAGGTTACACAGGGAATTCTTGGGTTAGTCTTGGAACACAACTGAGTAATGGGCCCCAGCTCTTTTTTTTTTTTTTTAAACATTTATTTATTTATTATGTATACAGTATTTGCTCTACATATATGCCCAGGCAGATCTCAATGTAGATGGCTGTGAGCCACCATGTGGTTGCTGGGAATTGAACTCAGGAACTTGGGAAGAACAGCCAGTGCTCTTAACCTCTGAGCCACCTCTCCAGCACGGGCCCCAGCTCTTATTAGCATTACTGTTCTGACACGACAAAGCAGTCTCTAAGAAATTTTTTATGAGGTTAATTATGTGTTGACTACTGTAAAATTTTAAAACTACAATTCTCCCTTTTATTCCAGTTAACAGGATGTGTTAAATTTATAGGTAAGTGTGATTTTTGTGACGGGAGTTGGAATATAGCTTGAGAACAAAATGGTACAAGCTCCAGTGATGCTCAGAAGAGCCTGCAGCCATCAGGACCCCTGACCTCACAGTAGGCACAAGCAGGGCTGACTCACATGACTAAAATGCCTTTTAAATACCTTCCGTCAGAAGAACTCCATGCTTCACACCGAAGGCTGCCTGAAGAACGGTCTTTCCTCCCCAGCCGGGCAACCTCTCTGGTGTTAGAGAAAAGGATCCTGCCTGCCAGACATGGACCAGGCCTCTTTCTTTGGATCCTTCTGTCTGTGTTGAGCTACAAACATTTAAAAACAAAACAAAACAATTATTCCCACAACTCAAAGCTGTTGCCTTTTGCCCTTAATAATTCTCAAGAGACTGTAGCTCCCTTCTTCTGTATGTCTGTGTATGGACTGGGGGAGGGCGAGTCTGATATCACACCTTCTGCCAGCACAGACAGAGGGACAGCTGGGTCAGGTGATGAGCATTTGCTTACACTCTGGGTTCTGTATGACACCAGAGCCAAGTTAATACAACTATTATATAAAAGGTTAGAGGATAATCTAAACCCATAAATTACTCCCCTCTAAGCAATATATAAGGCCTGAGATATTTTTATGTCTTACG
Organism: Lophiomys imhausi; assembly: GCA_907164525.1. Taxonomy (NCBI): domain Eukaryota; kingdom Metazoa; phylum Chordata; class Mammalia; order Rodentia; family Muridae; genus Lophiomys; species Lophiomys imhausi. Next base: position 10,524,016 of record CAJQZJ010010085.1, read on the forward strand.
ATTTGGAAGCACAAAATTTCTAATTTGATGAAAAAAAAAGATATGAGGAACTGAAATGTTTCACTTTACATTGACTTAAATCTAACTGCTATTTACATTTGTTTACAGTGCTGGGGATGGAACCCAGGGTCTTGTACATAATAGGCAGGCACTGTATACCTGAGCGCTATCCTCAGCCCACTGATACTTAAAGTCTTTAAATATTATGATCTGTATCTAGCATGCACTTAAACATACATTGAAAGTATAACAATGTGTTAATTCTATACATGTATGTGTAATGGTCAGGTAACTTTCATATTCCTTCCTTCAAACCTAAATTATTTCTTTGTACTTGGGGCATTCAAAGTCTTCTCTACTGGCTATTTGGAAATACACAGAAGTGGGTATGGTGACACTCAACTGCCATCTCAACACTAGAGAGACTACGCTTCAAGCATTCTGAGTGGAGGACAGCATGAGCTAGTCATTCTGAGCTACAGAGACTCATGTCTCTAAGAGAGAGAGAGAGAGAGATCATTACCATCTGCCATCCACCCTGCAGTCTGACAGAGCAGTCTAAGGTATCCTTCCTACACAGAGGCACTCGGTATACGTATACCACACCCATTCTTCCCATGTTCTGGAAACCACTATTCTTCCCTCTAGTTTAAGAGATCGACTTTTACCATGCACAGACAAGTAAGGGGATATGGTATGTGGTATCAGGCTTTTTATGCTTGACTTCACTCAACAAAATGTCCATGCATGGTGCTGCAAATGACAAGATTTCATGCTTTTTTAGGGCTGAATATAGGCCACTGACTGTATACATCACATTTTTTAAAAAACCCATCAATGAATACCTAAGTTGACTCCATATTTTGCCTGTCAGAGGCATGCATATTTCTTTTCAAGATATAGATTTCCTTCCCTTTGGATATATGCCCCCATAGTGACACCACTGGATTATACACCAATTCCATTTGGGGAGGTGGGTGTTTATAGAGGTTTGTTTTCTGAGACAGGGTCCATGTGGCCAGTTGCTTCAAACTCATACTCCTCGGACCTTAACCTCTCATGTGCTGGCATAACAAGTGTATACCACCATATCTGCCTATTTCAAGTTTTGTGAGAAACCTCTATTATTTTTCATTATTTAGACTTTTTTAAAAATCAAATTTCTAATTGACAACAGTCACCTATGCTTCCCTTATACTGTTAAGAATTCTCCCTGACCCCCTTTGAGACAGGGTCTCACTGTGCAGCCTGGGTGGCCTGGAACTCTCACTATGTAGACCAGGCTGGCCCCAAACTCAGAGATCCAATCTGAGAGCCTCTGCCTTCTAAGTGCTTTGATTAATGATGTGCCACCACACCCAGCCATACATGATGTTTTTGTTTGCTTGTTTCTAGAAAACACAGATTCTTCTAGTTTAGTAGAAGCAAAAAAAGTTTTTTAAAATATCTCTACTTTTGCTAAACAATATTCCCTTAAATTATGTTTGGGCTGGCTGCACGGTGATGGTGCATGCCTTTAGTCCCAGCAATCAGGAGGCAGAGGCAGGTGGGGTAGGCAGATCTCTGAGTTGGAGGCCAACCTGGTTTATAGAGTGAGTTCCAAGACAGCCAGAGCTGCTGTCTTGGAAACCCTGAAAACAAAATAAATAAATTATAACTGGACTTAAAAAATCTATGGAAGGAAAGCCACAATTTAACCTCCTTTTTAAATATCTTCTGTGAGTAGTTTTCTAAGGAGAGATTGAAACTTAAAACAGTTTATAAGAAAGCGTGTCTACAAGAGTTTTTTTTTTTTTTTTTTATGCATATGTGTGCTCTATCTGCATGTACACCTGCATTCCAGAAGAGGGCACCAGATCACATTGTGGATGGTTGTGAGCCACCATGTGGTTGCTGGGAATTGAACTCAGGACCTTTGGAAGAGCACTAGGCAGTGCTCTTAACCGCTGAGCAATCTCTCCAGCCCCAAGAGTTTTAAGATAATAAAATCTGTTTATAAGCATAAGAGACTATCAACAAAGCTTTTCTCTAATCACCGTTATTCAAATAATTTTTTTCGCTTTACCTACCAATTACAAATGTAACCATGTGCTCCCTCTTAATACTAATGAAAATAAAATCAAAATCAAGAAATATTAATTACAGTCACATGGAGGAGAAAAATGACTTTACCTTTTCTTCTTTGAGTCCATCGGTCAGGAGGAACACTCCATCACCAAATCATTCCCTAAGCAAAAGTTCTATCAAGACCTAAATAGAAAACACTAGGTAAGCACAAAGAGGCTATTCGAATATTCTGCCACTGTAACCCTTGAAAAGGAGAGGGGAGAAGAGGGAGGCAGACCTCTAACAAGTGTACATTCACTGAGTAATAAACATTCAGAGAAATTCTTCAAACTATTTCATAGCCTGCCTACCCAAAGTCAAATATCAAGACTGAGCCTGCCCCTGAGCTCGTAAAATGCCCACTGACCATCAAATGTAATGTCAAAGAAGAAAAGACTGCCACAAGGAAGCTGACTGTTCCAGGCAACAGATTTTTCGGGTTCTTAAAAATTACTATAAAGTAGGAAATTCAACCTGCAAAACAACATATTAAGTATAAAAATTTCATGTAAATTGTGGTGGTTTGAAAGAGAAGTCCCCTGTCTATTTGAATACTTGGTCCCCAGCTGGTGGAACTATTTGGGAAGGATTAGGAGGTGTGGCCTTGTTGGGGGTGTGTCACCTGGGCAGACTTTGAGGTTTTAAAAGCCATGTTATCCCAATGCACTCTCTACCTTCTGTTTGCAGTTCCAGACAAGAGCGCTCAGCTGCTGCCGCCGCTTTCGCCATCATGAAATCTAACCGTTTTTAACCCTAAGCCCAATTAAACTCTTTTATAAGTTGCCTTACTCATGGTGTTTCATTATAGAGACAGAAAAGTAACTAATGCCTATATAAATGTTACTTTTTAAGTATTTCTGGGACACATAAAAACTTCAGTTCCAACTGGGAAAGATTTTTTTTTAAATCTCAGTAATGTATCACAACCAAGTCATTTTAATTTTCAGTAATGAACAAAAATATTAATTATTAAATTACTTGTGTTTAATTAAAACAAAACACTTTCCATTTATTGGAATTTACGTGGTAATTTCCCCAAATTAACTGCAACTCAGAACTAACAAGTTTCAGCCCCAGAAGGGCTAGAAGATTTTTAAGTGAGCTGTTTCGAGGCCCACCACTTGCCATCTGATCTAGACAGCTAAGAGCAGTGGTACCGCAGAGGCCCTTTGCCCTAACCAGTCAGCAACTCAGCATCGCTGTGGCATATGCCCAGCATGCTAGCTGGGGGAAGTACTGTCTGCAGGGACCTGTGCCCACAAGCTGATTGCTCTCCAGCGCCCAATGCTAATTCTTTCCAGCACAGCGGCCCGAGGTGTCTAGAATGCCAATGATGCAGTTTAACTATGTGACGGGAAGCTCTTGTTTCTATGAAACTTGGGGTTGTATGCTTTGAGAGACTTCATAAGGACAAGTCACACATGCACAAATACATGCTGAGCTAGTATGGGAAAGACCAGAAAGGAAAAAAAAAATCTTAAGTATCTTGGAGTAATTCCACATTCAGATTGTTTGGCGTCTTGAAGTTCCCATTTTAGTTTAATGTAGTTGAATGGCGGAGCACTTAGCACACACTGGCTCTGGATTAGTTCCCCAGTTCCCCATCCAATAACAAAATAAAATCTTCCACCCAAAGGTTAGGCATAGTAACATATGACCACAATTCCAGCTCTAAGGAAGCTGAGGCAAGAGAATGAAAGTTCAAAGCCAAGCTGGGCATGGCAGCATACACCTGTACCCGGACACTTGGAGGGTGGACGCTAGATGATCTTGAGTTCAAGGCCAGCCTGGGCTACATGAACACTACCATAATAAATAAATACATTATTTAGTAATAAAGAAAAAGTTCAAGTCTAGCCTGAATACACAACAAGCCCTTGTCTCAAAATACAATAGCAAAAATGACTCAGTGGAAAAGAGCTAAACAAATATTTTATTGTATGAAAATAATGACCCATTAGTTTAAAAATCAATGTTTAAAAAAAACAAACAAAGGAAATGATGAATGCATTTCAATTTCAAAATTCATGTTTTTAAAGGCCCCAAAATTCATGAAAAAAAAATACAAGCAATGAAGTTTTATTTCTGCGGACCTTATAATACTGGTACCAAATGATAATTTTCTGCAGAGCGTACAGCATGGTCACTGCTCGGCAAACAACCCACACTGGCAGGGTGATCTAAGTCCATCTGTTTATTATAGACTGCCTAGAGTTCTCACTGCTTCCCATCTGTGTATCCGGAGGAAATTACTTTCTACCTTGTAAGTGCTTAATTTAGAATGGTTCTGGATCATTCAAAGTTGGATGAAAGGTACTAAAGACAGAAGGTAAATCTGAACAAATGTAATGCTGTTTAATAAACAGGATTATTAACTGCTACTAACTCTGTCTGTGACGGTAGCTAGTTTTAGTAAAATGGCATGCAGTGACATGCTTATTCTGCGCTGGTCTGTAGAGGTCAGGGTTAGGCATAGTAGCATATGACCACAATTCCAGCTCTAAGGAAGCTGAGGCAGGAGAATGAAAGTTCAAAGCCAAGCTGGGCATGGCAGCACACACCTGTACCCAGACACTTGGAGGGTGGACGCTAGATGATCTTGAGTTCAAGGCCAGCCTGGGCTACATGAACACTTCTGATTACACTGTGGCAATGTCTAGCAGGAGCCAGAGGACCCTTGTAGGAAGACATGGAAGTATACAGCCACATCTCATTTCCTAAAATAGACTCACCACATCAAGACTGAATTTTGTCCTACTACCTGACAACCAAAATTGCTGTGAAGTGGGGGTGTGATTGATGGCACTTATGACTCCAGCCATCAGGAAGCTAAGACAGTAGATCTGCCATGAGTTCAAGGCCACCCTGGGGTACAATAGTGAGTCCCAGTCCAGCCTGAGTTATAACAAAGAAGGGGTAAAAAAGCAAAAATAACCAAACTAAACTAGAGGCTGGTGAGAAGACTCTGCAGTCAAGAGCAAATACTGCTCTTGTGCAGGACCCAAGCTCAGTTCCCAGAGCCCATACTAGGCAGTTCACCATTGCCTGTAACTCCAGCTCCAAGAGGATCAGACCCTTCTTGCCTGTGTAGGCACCTGCTTGCGCATACATGCATACACATATATACACATACACACACACACACTTCTCTAAAGAAAAAAAAAAACTGGGGCTGGTATTGCATTATATACACATAATCACACAAAACAGATAAATTAAAAGAGCATACACAAATATTTTTAAGGCATCCAAGACAGAAGTGGTGATGGAAGGTGGGTGAGAGGCACTGCACTGCTGGCCCTCAGAATGTGCAAAGGCTAGGGAAGGGGTGAGTGGCACCTAGCAGCGTGCGGGGGTGGGGTGGGGGGAAGGATACTTTTTTTTCCTACTACAGAAAAAGACAACCAACAAACTTTTTTTGGCCCAGTGAAGCCTGTAGCAGACTTTCAGCCCATGGGACTGTAAAGTAGTACATCCTTGCTGTAAGCCAGAGTTTGCAGCAGTGTGTCAGAGAGGCAGCATAACCCCAACATCTGGGGCTGGGCATGTAGCTCAGCTGGCACAGTGCTTGCATGAAGCCCTGGGTTTTATCCACCGCAGTGCACAAAACTTGGCACGCGCCTGCAATCCAAAGGAAGAAGCAGGACAGGAAATTCAAGGTCACTCTCAGCTAACAAAGAGATAATTAGGCTAGCCTGGGTTACAAGTGACCCTCTCTCCCCCTCAAAAGCAGGGTGGAGAGAGGAAATTCTATTTTATAGACTTTTGTATTGATATTATTTCCCTTCCTTCTTTTTTAATACGGTCTTTCTATGTAGCCCAGGCCAGCCTCAAACTGGTGATCTCAACCTCAACCCCCTCGAGTACTAACATGTCTACTTAAAACTCCAAGAGAACAATGAAAAGAAGAGAAGTGGCACCTGCAGGGGAGTACTGAAGTCCAAAGCTCACACATTTAACACCGCTCCTCAACCTATCCATCAACACAGTCAAAAGGGTAAACCCCCCATCCCCACCACCCCCCACCCCGGGTGGAGAGATGGCTCAGAGGTTAAGAGCACTCACTGCTCTTCCAGAGGTCCTGAGTTCAATTCCCAGCAACCACATGGTGGCTCACAACCATCTATAATGAGATCTGGCGCCCTCTTCTGGCCTGAAGGTATACATGCAGGCAGAACACTGCATACAAAATAAATAAATAAATCTAAAAAAAAGAAAACAAATCTCTTTAAAGGGGGGGGGGGGTAAGCCCCCAAGAAAGAAAAAGAAAAATGTTGTTTCTCCATTTACATAGCATTTAAAGTGGTAAAACAGCCCAACCGTGGGCTCCTCGGACAGGGTTCTCCTTGGGTGAAGACTAAGGTCCTTGTGCTGCATGGAGACAGGAGCCCGGTGCCCCGTGGCTTTTCTTCTGCTAACAGAATCTCTCCTCCACTGGCCTGACAGCGTTAACTTTAAGTCAGAAACTGTGGGATCTTCTTACCTTCAAGGCCTTTCCACAGATCAATCGGATCTCCATAAAACAGGCAACCTAGATTCTGGATCTAGCCGTTAAGTTCTAGGAGCCAAAGGCTACAGCTAGGCTTACTAGGTGCCACTCTGCAAACTGTCATCTAATCACAACAGAAAGACACAACCCTCAGACAACACATTAACGCTAAGGGCAAACCTTGGTTCTAACCAAAGTGACAACACATTTAGTTCTACTGGCTGTACAGCTTCCTGTAAGGGAGAAATGGGCTGCGTACAGTTAAGATGCTATTTTAGTTTCAGGGTCTGGGGATGCCCAAAAAGAAAATGGTCTAGTACCCCAATCCTTGTGGGGGAAGAGAGTTATAAGCCACTCTTGGTGGTGTATACTCCACAACTTGAGAGGCCAAAACAGGAGGATTGCCTTGAGTTTGAGGCCAGCTTGGACAATAATGCAAGCTCCTGTCTTTAAAAAGAAGAGCTATGAACCATGTATTTCCATAATATCAGAACCAAAAATCCAAAGTCCAAAAGCTCTAAAAGCTGCCATTTTGTTTTTTGTTTTTTGTTTTTTTTCACAGCAAGAATCCAATATGACCTCAATTCAGCCAACTGTAAAATCCAACCTGTACCAGGGAGGGATTGTTATTTTGTCCCTCTAGGGCAAATACTGCCCCACCCCTCTTGCTGCAGAAACATCAATATGATCAGACTGGCACAGGCTCCAGAGGAGGTGACACATGATACACAGTTTATACCTTGTTCAGGAGAGAAAAATCTCAGTTCTAAAACATATGTCAACAGTTCCAAATAAGGGACTTGGAATCTGCATTCTTTAAAAAAAAAATCACTCTCGTATTTAGTACATGTCTCCCAACTTTTAACTTCTTACAGACTTCACTATTCTCTTCGCGATGGTTTGTTTTTATTTGGGGTGGGGAATGTGGACAGATGAAGTCTCACATACTGCCCTGGTCAACCCCACACTCTTGGGCTGAAGTGATCCCCCTGCAGCCAAGGGTCCATTGAACTATCCTACGTCTTTCTAACACGACAGCTCTCTATAAAGAAGACAGTATCCTCAAGGTAGAAGAAAGCTAACGTGTGTTCTCTCCCTCCCCCCATCATCTTCTCCCCCACCTGCATCTCGAGACAGCCTCAACACGTAGCACTAGCTGGCTTAGAAACGGCTGTGTAGACTAGGCTATCCTCACATATGAAGAAGCAATTCTTATGTCCCCTGAGAGTACTGAGAGTACAAGTAGGTGCCAGGGCTGGAGAGATGGTTCAGCGGTTAAAGGCTAGGCTCACAACCAAAAATAGAAGAAGGTGCCACATGCCATGCGACTTTTCTCCACAGGGCTTTAACATGGATATTTGGAGGCAGGAATAGAACTCAGAAGTAGAACACCTGTCTAACAAGTCCAAGGGCATGGGTTTGATCCCAAGCCCTGCAAAGGGTATTTTGATTAAAATAACAGTAATACTTAAAGTTATTAGAGTAATGGTTATTTGTGATTAAAACTGAATAGAGCCAGTGAGATGTCTCTGTGGGTAAACATGCCACCAAACTGACAACCTGAGTTCAATCCCTGGCACCCACATGGGGAGAAGAGAAAACTGGCTCCCAAAAGTACATGCTTACACCATGTCATGAGCACACTCATACACACAAAACATACACACGCAAATAAATACATGTAATTCCCCCCCCCCCAGACAAGGTTTCTCTGTGTATCTCTAGTTGTCCTGGACTCACTTTGTAGACCAGGCTGGCCTCAAACTCAGAGATCCATCTGCCTCTGCCTCTGCTGGGATTAAAGTCATGGGCCACCATACCCGGCCCCATGTAATCTCATTTTTAAGAGAGACTATATGTTAAGACAGAAGGTAAGTTGGACCTGGTGGCACACTCTTTTAATCCCAGAAAATGGAAGGCGGAGACAGGCAGATCAAAAGGGAAGACCAGCCCAAGCTATAGCAAGTGACCAGCCATCCTGGGCTACAACATGACTCCTGACCTTGCTCCAAAAATATTAAAAACAGAGACAGGAAAACAATAAAACAAAGGAGCAAAGAGTATCCTAAACTCTGAAAGGAATTTACAGACTAAGTAATGGCACTAGTGACTTGGACACAAAATTACTAGATTTTTAAGGAGCCATTCACAATTTGTTTCTTTTTGTCTACATAGGTGGGGCGGAGTTACACAGAACTTCACACTGTAGCTCAGGTTGCTTTGAAAGTTGCAATTCTCCTGCCTCAACCTTGTAAGTTCCAAAATTACATATATGAGCTACTACACCTGACTAGTGTTTTCTTTTTGAAGTTTGAGTTAGCTGCAATTTGTTATGATGAAATAAATCAGAGTTTACACTGCAGAAATAGTAACTAGCAATTTAAGAGAATCTGACATTTTCCACAGGTAAAACACTTAACAGTTACTTGCTTCTTAAGTCTTAGTCACTATGTTTACACGTGAGTTAAGGCTCTTGGACTCCAATATTTGACTGCAAACATCCTAGAGGCTAACAGCCACTCTTTCCAGATACCCTGCCACTGACACCTTTACCACACATGCAAGGACTGACTCGGTAACCAACTGAAACTGGCAAGGCCACTTCAAATCTCAACCTCCCCTCAAGACACCCTTTAAATCTTGACCCAGAATAGGGAACCGGTAAATTAAAGCATGGAGTGAATTCAGTAGCCTTGATTAGAAAGCTACTTATTACTTATAACTTTGTACTAATAGGATAATGCCCTTAGTAAGTCTTGACTCATTTAAAGCTCCTGGAGGTCAGAAAGAAGTTTTTTATGCCTTGTATCCGTACTGACCACTACAAACAAGCTGACTATATTTAAGGGAGTACATAAATAGAAGACACAGCCCTTGATCTGAAGTGGCAGGCAATTGTCCCAATACTCAGTTTATAGTTTGTTTTTTTCTAACTTTTTAAACATTTATTTATTTAGTGTGTGTGTGTGTGTGTGTGTGTGTGTGTGTGTGTGTGTGTGTGTGTAGCATGGAGATCAGAGGACAAATCTTGGGAGTCAGTTCTTCCTTCACCATGTGAGTCGAGGGGACTGAACTAACGTGCTCAGGCTTGGCACCTCCACCCTCTGAGCCTCTCCCTGCACCAAACCCTTCTTTCAATGGCTTGCTGCTTTTAGCCTAAACCTACTAACACTTAGCACGCTTCTGACTGTCAGAGCCCTCTAAGAAGGGAATGTGGCCATGGCACAACAAATGTCCACCAATGCTCATTTAGTTCCTTTCTGTACCTGCTGCACAGTTTTGAAAACTGGGCTTTCCAAAATTAGTAAAATTCCTATGAAATAGTTTATAATATTGCCAAAATTGCCATGGTAGTAAGATGCATAAGTTGTTACAGCGTCTGGGACTTTGATGTTTAACTGTGAGAATTATAATATCTCAAGATAATGCATTTACTAGTCAATGTAAACAACTCAAGCTTTTAAATACAGTGTTCATGACCACATAAAATCTTGGTAACTTCCTAAGTCAGTCTGTATTCAAATTCCTTTCAGGGCATTGTGAATGAATTTGCTCCCGGCACTTTAAAAGTTCAAGACAGTTTTATGTTCCACTCTCCTGAGAATCCCCAGCATTCTGACTCCTCTGCAGTCATAAATAAGGCTCACTCCTCATTTCCTGGAGAAAGCACTTCCCAGGACACAGAGTGTTTCCTCTCTGCAGAATAGCTGTGCACAGAGGGGTGACTTGGCACATTCCTGTCTTCCTGTAGGAAGAGAAGTGTTGTTTCTACTGCTTTGAAGCTACAAAGTAAAATAAAGTATTTGGCAAAAGAGCCCTGATTATAAATCAAAAAATTCAAAGTGCGCTTTCACAAACCATCTTAGCCATACACAAAAATAAATATCAAACCTATGTCCTCATCACCTCGTTTTAAACATATAATAAAACATTTCAAATTTGGTTCACTCCACAACCCAGGGTGGCCTTGAACTTGCAATGCTATCACAGCCTCCCAGGAGCTGGGATTAGAGGAATGATATACCCAGTTAGCCCCTTTTCACAGTGGAGAGTTACACGCAGACTGACAGCACTTATCTTCCGTCACGGGCACTCTTACAGTCATGTACTCTCATTAGCTACATATGTAAAAGTAAATAAGTATGCTACTGCTTTCAAACTGAACAGAAGCATAGTTTACTGTATGGAAATACCCTCTGGCATTTGCTTCTTTCACTCAATATAACATCCTTTTGGTAAGTATAGACCTAATTCACTCTCTTTTTTATTAGGGGATAAGTTCATTGTAAGCACGGATAAACCAATTTATCTATTTTCCTATTGATGTACAGTTGGATTGTTCTACTTCATTGCTATTTTAAAGAATTTAACATCATTCCTGTTACATGTTTGTTTGGAAAGCTGTCCCAGATTTAAGTTGAAAAATTGGCTCAGTAATAATTACATGGTGGAAGAAAAAAATTAATCTGGAGCAGTGAACACTAGCCAGATGACATAATTTGGTCAAACCCACCATCAACACCTTAACACAGGGGTCATGTGAACAAGAAGCTGGATGATCCAGAGAAACTATATTTATAAATACTTGATAATTAAGAGAAAGATGAGTCGGTCAATTTGTGGACTTAAAGAGACTACAGTTAATCTTCTCTCTGGATATAACTCATCAGAAGCAAAATTAACTGCCAGAAGTCTCATCTTTTACTTGTAAGAATCAAAAAACAAAACTGTATATTCTCTTCAACCTTAAAAGAATTAAATTATATAACTACTCAAAGTAGTTCTCAATAACTTACTGATTTTATTATTATTATTTTTAGCCAGGCATGGTGCCACACACTTGCAGTCCCAGCACACGGAAGGCTAGATCAGAGATGTAGCAAGATGATCATGAGTCTAGGCCAGTCTGGATCACATATCCAAAAACAAAACAAAATAAAAAAAAAGGCCTAAGCTAAACATACATCATCAAAGGTCCAAGTAAAATCAATGCAAAACCAAAGAACCACCTCATGCTTTGCTGCTGCTGAATTTTGTTGAATTTGCTTGCTGGTTACCAAGAGTTTAAGGACTGACATTAAAAGCTGCCACTTTTTACTATTAAAAAAAAAAAAGAATTGTTTAGTCATTAATGGAAAAGGGTTACAAGTGAAAAAAAAAAAAGGTCTCCTAAAAAAAGAAATGTCAAGGCTGGGCATGGTTGGCACAAGCCTTTAATCTCAGCACTTGAGAGGCAGAGGCAGGTGGATCTCTGTGAGTTTGAGGTCAGCCTGGTCTACAAATTGAGTCCAGGACAGCCAAGGCTGTGTTACATGGAGAAACTCTGTCTTGAAAAAAAAAAAAAAAGAAGAAGAAAGAAAGAAAGAAATGTCAGCTGGGTGTGGTGGCACATGACTTTAATCCAGCACTCGGGAGGCAGAGGCAGGGGTATCTCTGAGTTCAAGGCCAGCCTGGTCTACAAAGTTAGTCCAGGACAGACAGGTCTTGGTACACAGAGAAACCCTATCTCCAAAAACAAAAACAAATGAAACAAAACAAAGGAAGGAAGGAAGGAAAGAGGGAGGGAGGGAGGGAGGGAGGGAGGAAGGAAGGAAGGAAGGAAGGAAGGAAGGAAGGAAAGAAATCCCAAACTGGGGAGACTGTCCAGCAGAGAAAGTGCCCACTGCATGGGCCAGAGGGCCTCAGCTCAGACCCCCAACATCCATATAGGAGCCAGCTAGCAGCACAGTTCAGCTCTGGGGAGGTGTAGTGGGAAACAGCATAGCCAGGATCCCTGGGGCTTACTGGCTAGCCAGCCAGTCTAGTGCAGTAGTGAGCTCCAGATTCAATGAGATTCTATTGCAGATAGGTAGGTAGGTAGGTAGGTAGGTAGGTAGAGAGAGAGAGAGATAGGAGAGGGTGGAGAAACACGGCAGATATTGATCTTTGGCCTACACACGTGTGTGTCTGTGTGTGTGTGTGTGTGTGTGTGTGTGTGTGTGTGTGTGTGTGTGTTCATGCATCTATGCCTCTGGAGGTCATAGGTTAACTCATGGCAGTCAGTTCAGTCCTTTTATCATGTGGGTTTCAGGAATTGATCTAAAATCATCAGCCTTGGTAACAAGTACCTTTACCCACTGAGCCATCTCTCTGGCCCATGTTTTCAAATTTTTACATTATGAAACAGCTTTGAATTTTCTTACTTAACTATGAACTCTAAATCTGCCAATACTAGCCATAATAGGAAGTAATAAATTTTGACGAGGTATAGATTATATCAGCATATCTTCCATATTAAAATGCCTTTATGAAATCCCAGTTATTAGTTACTTGACAAAGTTTCTAGTTACTATACAAAGTTATAAAGCTACTATTCAAAAATGAAGTCATTTTTTCCTCTAAATACCCATCACAAAATTATTTCTTAAAATGCACTATAACTGTTCTATCAGAGACTGTCAATAAAGAAACCCGTGTTCACTTTAGGGTCCTACTTTCTATTGGTGACTATAGAAGTCTGTGACCTCATTAGGGGGCTTGCTAGCAACTGTTAGATGTCTCTCTTCCATTCTTTTATTGCCAGTGCTTAAATCTGTGTATTAACCTTTTCTTAATAAAATTCAAGCTTTAGCCGGGGATGGTGGCACACGCCTTTAATCCCAGCACTCAGGTGGCAGAAGCAGGCGGACCTGGGTGAGTTCCAGGCCAGCCTGATCTACAAATTGAGTCCAGGATGCCAAGGCTATTACACAAAGAAACCCTGTCTCAAAATATAAAAATAAACTCCAAGCTTCATTCAAAACATTATATTAAGAGTAGGAACTCATGGGCTGGAGAGATGGCTCAGCGGTTAAGAGCACTGGCTGCTCTTCCAGAGGTCATGAGTTCAATTCCCAGCAACCACATGGTGGCTCACAACCATCCATAATGAAATCTGGTGCCCTCTTCTGGCCTGCAGATATACCTGCAGACAGAACACTGTATACATAATAAATAAATCTTAAAAAAAAAAAAAAAAAAAGAGTAGGAACTCTTAATAAACAAAAGGTCTGGAGCTGGAGTGATGGCTCAGTGGTTAAGGACTGGCTGCTCTTCCAGAGGACCTGGGTTCAATTCCCAGCACCCACATGGCAGCTCACAACTCCACTTCCAGATAATCTGACATCCTCACACACACATACAAGCAGGCAGATTACCAATGTACTTAAATTAAAAAAAAAATCATTAAAAAAAAAGAACAAAAGGTCACAATGTAGCCTGGTTTATGATCTACTAAAAGAAAGTAGTAACTACAAAAAGAGTTAATATATATTGGTCATTTCCCATGGCTTGGTAACAAGTACCTTTACCCACTGAGCCATCTCTCTGGCCCATGTTTTCAAATTTTTACATTATGAAACAGCTTTGAATTTTCTTACTTAACTATGAACTCTAAATCTGCCAATACTAGCCATAAGAGGATGCACAGTAATAAGTGATACGTGACCCATACATGTAAAGGTACTAATACCAAGAAAGCCCAGTGTATACATAAGGAAACTGAGGCAAAGAAGCTCAAAGAAAGATGTGTTCAAGGTATTTCTAGATCCAAAGCCTAGGACTCTTAACCACTGTGCTTCCATTACTAAAGTTAAAATATTACAGTTCACTCTTTGTGTGGCAAGGCCCACCTGTAATCCCAATTCTCAGGATGCTGACAAAGGAGTTCCTCCAGAAGTCCCAGGCCAGACTGGGCTACACAGTGAGTCGATGAATCAAAAATATAAGAAAATGAGCAAAGTTTTCACTGATCTCATTACTTACCACATGTGCATGATAAACAGACAAAAACCAAAAAGAATGATCTACAGCCTTGTTGCATTTTGTACCTGCTCAGAATAAAGCCACATCACACAAGTTTACCCTTGACAGACATTTAAAGAACGGTTACAAATGTAAGAGCAATAGGATAAGAACCTTACTTAATTTGGGTACAGCAGTCAGTTAATTCCCCCTTTCCAGGCTAAACCAAAAACAAAGTGCTGTTCTTGGCCACCCCAATTCAAACTGTGCTTTTCCTCTTTGGTCACCACAAAAAATCCTAAGCAGTAGCTTGCTTCTACAAATCTACAGTTGCTTGTCTGCAAAACAGCCCTGTTGCCTGGGGACCAACATCAGCCTGAGGACCATTTCCTCAAGATCACCCTGTGTTCACGATGCTTATTCTCTCCTTCGATGGATCACTTGATACACTAAGGGATTTGGTCAAACTACCAATTGCTAATACCAAAGTCCTTTTCATTTTCCGCAAACGCTGTTTCAAACCACCAAAAGCCCCCCCTCCCTCCCCGCCCGCCCGCTTTTTGTCCCAAACCGCGATTTACAACCCAGGGCAAACCCACCTTGGACACTCAGCAAGGTTCACGGGCTTGCCAGCTCGGCGCCCAATGTGGGCATTAAAGGAACCCTCCTGAGTGAATGGGCGGAAAGCAGCGTGGGCGGAGGCGGGAAGAGGGGACGCGAAGGAATGCCACACAGCCCGGACCACGGCAGCGGCGCCGGGACCGGGAGGGTGGGACCCGGGCCACCACATCGGGGGCTCCTCCACAGGCAGGCGCCGTCCCCGCAGGCCAGCGCAGCGCGCTCCCGCACCTCGGCCGACCCGCCTTCGAACCCAAGGACCGCCCGGACCGCGCGGGCTCACCTGACGCTCCCGCAGCTCCGCGCTCTCCGCCCGGCGCGAGCCCGACAGCACCGCGGGTACGCGAGATCAGCTGATTCATGGAGGCGGGGCCTCCGGGCAGGGGCGGGGCCACAGGAGGCGGGCTGGAGAGGCGGGCCGACAAGATGGGTGGGGCTATACAGGAGCGGGTAACGGCGTCCGGCAGGGATCAAGATTGCTCGAAACGCGTCAGCAACCGCAGGCAAGCTACTTAGCCTGGGCGGAACCAATTGTCCTAGGGCGCACTTCACCAGCCACAGAAGACTTGGTGAATCGCCTTAGCTGCGCAAGCGTTTCCACGGAAACGGTAGGCCGCGCTTGAGGATGGAGGCTATACTGCATTTTTTGTTACCTCCTCAAACTGCGAGAGATGAAACAAAAAGTAAAAATCTTACCTGGTAGAGCATGAACGCACACATCTGTAATCCCAAAATTTGTGAGACGGAGGAAGCAGGATCAGGAATTCGAGACCAGCCTGCTCTACACGAGACCCTGTCTCAAGAAAAATAACAAAAGTGAAAATACGAACTATCTTCAAGCTGCATTTTTACGGACTGTTCCCTAACGAAGATTGCTTCTCTTCTCTCGAATGACGTCATCTCTTCGCAAGTATGCGCTTGCCTTGTCTTCCCGCAAAGCGAGGAGTGAGGAAGAAATGAATTGCCCTTCCTCATGATTCCCCTTGTTATACATGATTCATTATACTCCTCAATATACAACGTTAAAATTGTTTTGCTTGCCTCACGGGTTTCGCAACAGTTATCCTGCTCGAAGTACTCCGGCAGCGCCAAGAAGTCCTCCCTTGAACATTTTCAGTACAACTGCTCTTGGACCGCAAGCGAGAGAGAAATCTGCTGCTAGACGGTGTGCATCGCTGGACCTACAAATTTTCATTTACTCAATTAAAGATAGATATATTTCCCCGATCTAAAGCTCTTGCGTACAAACCCCTAGCTGGTTTCCCCAACTCAGCGACCTCACCAGTGCATTATCCACTTCAGGGCCAGCGCAGAAAAAATGCACAGCTTTGAGAATTGCTCCACCAAATGGTGCAAACCAAAGATGTTCTGCCGCTAATGGAGCCTGGGCCCTGGCTGCCCTAACAAATGGGCTTAAGCTACCTGTCCTCGACAAGCCAACTAAAAAGACCACAGTGAAAGAGATGTATTCAACGTGGCAACAAAGGAAAGAAGAACAAAGGGATACGTCCAGTGACCCCTACAAAGTCTCTCTTTGGGGTCCTGACATGAGGCAAGAGATATGGGCAAGATGTGATCCTGCCTATTTTTTTTTTAAGATTCATTTATTTATTTATACAGTATTCTGTCTGCAG
Source organism: Lophiomys imhausi (assembly GCA_907164525.1). NCBI lineage: Eukaryota > Metazoa > Chordata > Mammalia > Rodentia > Muridae > Lophiomys > Lophiomys imhausi. Next base: position 10,540,624 of record CAJQZJ010010085.1, read on the forward strand.
GTATGCCTGTAGGCCAGAAGAGAGCACCAAATTTCATTATAGATGGTTGTGAGCCACCATGTGGTTGCTGGGACTTGAATAAGGACCTCTGGAAGAGTAGTCAGTGCTCTTAACCTCTGAGCCATCTCTTCAGTCCCCATCCTGCCCATCTTAAACACATCATAACTCAGCTCTTCCTCGGTCCTGCAAAGTGGACTGACAAGTTCTCAGAATGAGGAAACAAGCTCTCTCCCTCTGGTTTGCACCAGGAACCCCAATCTGGAGCACAAGCATCTCTCCTTAGAATATGTTCTCTCCTCTCAGGATGGTCGGTCACACTGCTTCAGCTGAGACAACCATGTGGCCAAACTTTATTACTGAGCCTAAAACAGTCATATATTTGTACACTTACACATCAGTCTCCTAGTTCTCACACCAGGTAACCCCACCCTCATGTGCTCCTAATCTCTTACTGCCCACCCCTTTGGATTAAAATGAAAAATAAAAATAAAAATCTTCATCTACATTTCTGAGGAAAGTGAGACTCTTGGAGGTGAAGTTCCTTCATTCCTCCTAGCTGCTATTGGAAAATCTATCTGCAACGGAAGCCTTCTTTTTCTCTCCTGGAAAGAGATGTTTTGTCCTCTCAAGCTAATCCTTCCGCTGTATTAAGGAATCCTTCTAATCCACTTTGAGACTCACCCCCACCCCTGTCGCATCCCCCTCAACGAATACCTCAGTGGACAGGGACTATGCTCAGTGAAGATTTAAGGCTTCATGGCAGCGAGCCATGCCTGAGGGGACTGGCTCGCCTCAATGGCGAGAAGGGCCTGTATAATCATGGCTGCATTACGCTTCTGTGTGGCTCTCATCTTGTAGATGCACCATAGGCAAACCAGAGAGGCTAGTATCATCAGTATCGCCAAAGAGCCTACGCCCGCCCACTCCTTAAGATGATCCATAGCCGTCTGTATCCAGGAAGTCAAACCAGTAGCCAGGCTCAGATCCACCCGAGTGGAGTTGATGTGGACGATCGTTGCTCTCAGCTCTCTCATCAAATTTTCAAATTCAGCCGACCAATCCTGTAAGAGGAATTCTGACAATTGTCTAGACAGATTAGCAGCCTTTGTAAAATTTCAATACTGCACGGAAGTAACACACAAACCTTGCATTTTCCACTCACACCCCAATTGTGCTAGTTGCCAAAGAGAATCAATCTGTTCTTGTATTAAATCTATGCGTTGATTAACTATCATAAGGCCTCCTTTGAGATGAGAATTCATAGAGGTCTGAGTATCCAATGCCTGTGCTACAGTGGCTGAGATGTTATTCAGGGCATTGGCAGTCTGTATAGAACTAGACAAGGCAATAGCTGAGGCAGTAGCCCCCCACAGCAGCAACACTGATGGCAGTAACAATAGCTTCAGTGATGCCAAAATCTCTTTGAAGTCTGAATAGCATCATGGTATTAGGGGCCTCTACAGGAACTGGTACATATCGAGGCATTCTAGTCACCACAGCCACAGGAAAGGCTGTGGCATTCCAGCATAGGGGATAAAAGCATATGTCCGGAGTGCATACTAATTTTTCTTCACCCAAGGATGCACTCCCATTACTTACAATCCACAGAAAAGGAGGCCAGAGACACACTGGCGAGGCTGAAAAGGTCTTGTTGCGGTAAGAATGAAACAAAGAATTCCAAGTACCAGAGCCACTACCGCTAGAAAGATCCAATTTGGTAGCGGACCTTAGGGAAAAAAATTACCTCTTTGATAAATTCCTCCCCCAAGCATAATGACAGGTCCCAAGTCCATGCAACTTCCATTTACCCCACACAAAAGCCACAAATCAAAAGGATTGGTGGCAGTCTGCTGAGGATCCCTAGTAGATATATCAAGCATTCCTGTACAAGACTTATTCACTATATTACTAATCACGGGGCTAAAGGAAAAATAATCTTGTTGAACCCAAACTGCTCTGCGCTCCTGACATCCAGTCCAGGGAAAAGGTCCTTCCTCTCCTGTGGATCCTCTACAAAAAGGTGCCCAGCGTGGCTGTCTGGGGGGGTCCCAGTCAGAGACTCGTGTGGGCCACCATCCTTCAAGGCGAGAACCATTGCCCGAAAACAAACCACTACCCCTACCCCCAAAGCTCAGTTGTGGTAAAAAATCTGCTGACTGCTGAGACAATTTAATGCATTCTGTATTATCTGACCTATTGAAGCTCATTAAAAAGCACAGACTACCCTTCAAGCTGACATTTCTATTACCCTCTATAGGGCTTTTCTGATCATCAAAGGGAAGGTAGGGTAAGCCTAAGCTTCTATTACTGTTAAATAAGCGTGGAAACACAGTTGCATCATGTCTGACCGGCATCGGCTTTGGGAATATCGACAGGATCCCCCATCTCGGCTCGGTCATTGCTGACATCATCACTGCTACTATCACCAGGATCCCTAGGAAGGTCTTCATGACGAATCTTCCTCACAAGGCGTTCAGGCACCCACACTGGATCCTGTTGATCCTGAGGAAAAACACAAACAGATCCTCTCGCCCATGTTAGCACGGGGTCAGGCCCTCACCAAGAGCATGTCAAAATATCCTTCCACTTCACCATGCCTTTAGGTGGACCATGAGAATCCTGATGTCTGTCCGCTGCTGAGCGGCCTTGAGCATCCAAATTGAAAAAATTTAAAGTAAATAAGGCTAAAGACATTCTCTCCTTGGGGGTACGGCCTTGGTCTATTCCCCCTTTCTGTTTTTGCAAACATTCTTTCAAGGTGCGATGAGCACGCTCCACAATTCCTTGTCCTTGAGGATTATATGGTAATCCGTGATTAAGCTGTACCTCCATCTGGTTACAGAAGGAGACAAAGGACTGTGCCGTATAGGCTGGTCCATTGTCCGTTTTCAGCTGCTGTGGTTTTCCCCATGCAGCCCAGGCTTCTAAGCAATGCCCTACGACACTGCGAGCCTTTTCTCCACTCATAGGTGTAGCATGTATGATACCTGAGCAGGTATCCACAGATACATGAATATATTTTAAGGTTCCAAACTCTGAAATGTGGGTAACGTCCATTTGCCAGATTTTGAGTGGCATCAACCCTCTAGGGTTCACTCCCACACTGGGAGGATGATGATGAATCACACACTGAGGACAGTCCAAAACCACTTGTCTAGCATCTGCTCTAGACAAATGGAATTTCTGTTGTAGAGTTTTTGCATTTACATGAAATAATTGGTGAAACTGTCTGGCTTGGTCCAGGAATGAGCTCCAAAAAAATGCATTCCATCCTAGTCCATTGATCAACTTTATCATTACCCTCACTTAATGGTCCAGGTAATCCTGTATGTGCTCTGATATGTTGAATATAAAAACACCTTTTTCTCTGCCAGATTAAAACTTGCAACTCTTGTAATAAGGCACATGCAGTACTACTATTCTTAATAGGACCTGCTAATTCTAATACTTTCACTGCGTTGACCACATAGACTGAATCTGAAATCAAATTGAATGCAAATTGACATCTTTTAAACACCTCAATTACTATTTTCAACTCTACTATTTGGGGAGAGCCCGGTTGAAATTGACATAACACGGGCTCTTGTCTTTCTATCAAATAGGCTCTGCAGCCTGTCTTTGAGCCATCAGTAAACACATTTGGTGACCCTTGAAGTGGTACTGCTGAAGTAACCTTAGGGAATATCACTGGGTGCTCCTTAAAAAATGATAGCAATGGATGCTTTAGGATAATGGTTATCAATCACTCCTTCAAAGCTACATTGCAATATTGCCCAATCATCTACAGTGCCACACAAAATCTTAATTTGATGACTGGAATAGGGCACTATTATACTGGCAGGAGCAACTCCAAAAGACTGCAAGCATTGTTGGATACCATTTAAGGCTAAAGCAGCAACTGCAGTGGGATAATGTTCTATGGATTTTTTTTGGAGAAATCTTTGAATAAGTCCATAATAATGGTCCGCCCTGCCATAACAATCCTGTAGGTTGACCATAGGTGGCAAATATGCACAATGCGATGGGCTGTCCTTCCTGCCATCTCTTTAGGAAGGTACTCTGCAACCTTTCTTCCACTTTACATAAAGCTTTTCTTGCTTCTCCTGTTAATTGCCTAGGAGAATTAAGTGCCGAATCACAGATGGCTTTATATGCTTTAAAGACATCTGTTCATCCACCAACTCTTTGGCCGCATTCAATTTTACAGAGGAAAGTGGCCACTGAGGAACCCATACTGGGTCCTCCGTCTTCCAAGTTATGGGAATGCCCTCCTCAGTGACCCCTAGGAAAAACCCAGTCCCTGTCTCTTTTGTCTTTGCTGCATAGATATGGGACTCTTCTGCCCCTGCAAATATTTTCCTATTCCAAAGCCTGGAGCATATCCCATATCTTACATCATACGTTGGGCTGAATCAGAATAGTCATTACTCAACTTAAATCCCATATCCTTTAAAAGGTCTCTTCCCCAAAGGGAGATAGGGAGCTCAAGTACATATGGCTGCATTTCTCCTGAGTGGCCTTCTTGGTCCTGCCACTTTACGAATCTTGCACTCATATCTGGAGTCTTAGCATAACCCAGGCCTTGAAGTGTTTGAGAAGAGGCTTGTACGGGCCAACCTGAAGGCCAGTCTTTCTTTGTTATGATACTCCTATCAGCCCCAGTATCCAAAAGGCCCAGGATCTTTTTACCATCAACTTTTAACTCCAAGATGGGGCGTTGGTCCAAATCCAAGAAGAGAAAAGTCAGATTCGTGCCCGTGGACCCAAAATCATCTTTTCCTCTCTCTCGATCCCTTGCCGCATAGCGATCATGTAAGCTCGGCAACATGATCAACTGAGCAATTCTATCCCCAGGAGAGATAGCTGTTATACCACGGGGGGAGGCTACCATGATCTTAACCACTCCTGTATAATCTGGATCTATAACCCCAGGATGGACAATAAGTCCTCTCAAGGCTGATGATGACCTCCCTAACAGCAAACCAACTGTACCAGGTTCAAGGGGTCCTTTAAAATCTGTTTCAATTAACTGGACCCCCATTTGGGGCGTTAATATGAGTCTGGTGGTGGAGCAGAGGTCCAATCCTGCTGAGCCTGCAGTGGCTCTCCGCGGTCTCTCGGATGGCGTAGGGTTGGCCATCTCTCTTGATTCTGTTCTTTGTCCTGATTCTCTACTGCCCCATATATTTGTGGGCCCTGGGGTCGTGGGCCCCGCTGTCCGTTTTTTGGACGAGCGCCACCATAACCTTGAGTCAAAGGCTGGCCATGGATGTCTGTCACTGAACGGCATTCATTAGCCCAATGGTTCCCTTTTTTACATTTTGGGCATAACCCCGGCCGCCTGGGGCATTGTGCACTTCCTGTACTTTCTGTACTCCTTCCCCTGGGGCATTGTCTTTTAAAGTGTCCCATCTTGCCGCACTTAAAACAAACTCCTGGACTTCCTCCACCTTTTCTGGTCAACTGTACTACCGCAGCAGCAAGACCAGCATTAGTTAACGGCCCTCCAAGTTCTCTACACACTTTCATCCAGGCTTCTAGCCCTTTGTTCTTGTAAGGGGTGATAGCGGCTCTACACTCTTTGGTGCATTGCTCATAGACCAACTGTTTTATTAGTGGCATAGCAGCATCCGGATCACCAAAATTCTTCCCTGCCGCTTCCACCAATCGTGCCACAAAGTCTGAAAAGGGCTCCATGGGGCCCTGTAGAATCTTAGTTAAGTTCCCACTCACCTCCCCTTTGTTAGGAAGGGATTTCCAAGCCTTGATAGCTGTCTGGTTTATTTGTTCATAAACCTGATGGGATATCCTGTCTGCTGGTTGGCAAATCTCCCCTGCCCAAGCAGCATATCTCTATCCCAGGCTGGATTTCCATTTCTCTGATTAATGGCTGCTTGCTCAGTGGCATACTCAATCAAGAAAGCTTTCCAGTCTAAGTATTGCCCTGGACTTAAGCAGGCGTGGGCCAGGCCACTCCAATCACTCGGAGTCATACAATGTCTGCTTAATGCTTCTACTTGAGCCAATGTAAAAGAAGCAGTAATGCCATAGGTATGAACCGACTCTGCAAGGGATTTAACTACTTTAAAATCAAGCGGTTCCTTGTACCTGTTCCCTTGTGGATCTTGGTATACCGGATAGGCAAACTGTAATTCTGTTCTTACTTGTGTCCACATCCCCGGGCAGAAAGATCTCCCTACTTTCAGGGACTGAACAGGCTGATCTATCTGAACAGCTTCTGGGTATGGAGGGGGAGTTGAAGGCGCGGCAGCAACGGCTTCACTTACACTGACTGCTGCCAACGTGTCTTTCTCTTTTACCTTTTCTTTTCCCTTTTTCTAATAACAGTCCTCTCCAACTGTTCTATTAGAGCGTGTAGCTCCCCTTCAGAATCCGTGCCCTCTGAGTCCTCAAAATCTCTAAAATCTCTAAGATTGGGATAGAGAGGGACCTTGTTTTTGCTTCCCTTTTCACTGTCTGCCTGCTCAGATCTTTCGCCTTTTTTGCTTCCCTTTTCACTGTCTGCCTGCTCAGATCTTTCCCCTTGCAGCAGTTCCAAGGCTGATTCTCCCTCCTTGATTGCTTTACAACATCTCTGATCTTCTAAACAACTCCTCACCATCTTCCAAATCGGTCTTACTCCATGCTTCAGAGTACCTTGCTCCCAAGCAAAATCCAAGTCTCTGCCTAATTTGTCCCAGCAGGATACCGTAAGATTCCCGGACACCGCAAACCACGGAGCCACGGAGTCGCATTCATTCAAAAATCTCTCTAGGGTAGACTTCTTAAGTTTCAAATTCCTAGCTAAAAGTAGCTCCTGAAGAGCCAGAAAAATTGGATGTGATGAGACAATCCCATGATTAAAAATTTACTTTCGGTTCGCAGTTTTCCCACGAAACTTTACCTTTCGGTTCGCAATCTCCGCGAAACTTTACCCTTTTTGTTCGCTATTTCTGCGAAACTTTACCTTTTGTTCGCTATTTCCGCGAAACTTTACCTTTTGTTCCAATTTACCCCAGGAACTTACCAGTCCACTGCCCCTGACTGCAGAAGTTCTGAGTCTTTTCTGGGTCCCCGTACGGGCCACCACTTGTCGCGTCCCCCTCAACCAGCAAGGACGACGCAACTCGCAAAAGCTCTTCTCCAGCAGTTTATTCAGGTCCCTTGAAAACAGTCTTCCGAATGCCCGGGCAGACCCAACCCACAGGCTAAATACTATATGAACAGCCAATCAAGTAAAGCCACGTGGTGCTATCTTACAGGCCCACGTATGTGGAAGCAAGCCAGATCAGCGGTCTTAGCCAAATATGGACTTGTTTACCACAGAGAGCGCTCACCATCAGGCTGGTGGAAGGCGGAAACCGGCGCCATCTTTAGGGCGTGGCACGTCGCAGCTCTCTACACCCCCCCCTTTTTAAAGTCCCTTTCTTCTATCTATCAATTCTACTTCTCATTCTTTCTCCTCAATAAATAAGCTTCTGTGGTTTCATTTTTATTTTTCTTCTTACTCATCTCCTGTGCAACCTAATGTTCTACCTCTACTTTTTTGTTGTTGTTGTTTTGTTTCTCGGGACAGGACTTTTCTGTGTAGCTCTGGCTGTCCTGGAACTCACTCTGTAGACCAGGGTGGCGTCAAACTCAAAAATGCACCTGCCCCTGCCTCCCGAGTGCTAGAGTTAAAGCCAAGTACCACCACTACTTGGTAAAACAGTCCAAATAGTTAAGGAAGCCTAAAGGGATTGGTGTGAGGGACGGGCGGCTGCTGTGGAGACTGTTCTGAAGGCACTCTGGGGATGCTCCTCTCCTTCCCCGTAAGAGGGTATCTGTGATCTCTGCTTGTTTCAGTCTACTGCAGGCAGGAGTCACCTCCTAATTTTGAAACTTCATGATACAGTTCTGCCACAGAACCATTCTGTACAACCGTTTACAAGAAAGAGGACGAGAGTGGGCATGGAGGCACACACTTTTAATCCCAGCACTCAGGAGGCAGAGGCAGGTTTGAGGCCAGACTGCTTTACAGAGCAAATTCCAGGACGGCCAGGGCTACACAGAAAAACCCTGTGTACTGGATAGTTCTGTGTCAACTTGACACAAGCTAGAGTTATCAGAGAGGAAGGAGTCTCAGTTAAGGAAATGCGTGAGATCCAGCTGTAAAGCATTTTTGTAATTAATGATCAATGGGAGAGGGACCAGCCCATCCTTTAAATAGACAAGAAGCAATATGAAGAAAGAGGCCACGGGGAGGAACCCCTAGGTGCCAGATACAGAAGTGGAGCCTTCCATGTGAACTCAGTCACCCCTTGAAGGCAACAGAGGGACACCAGCCAATGGCAAGTGATCCAGAAAAACAGCCTTGTCAAGCCATGTCTGAACTCCTGACCCAATTCCCAGGCATATCTTGCTTCTCTAAGTCTTTACCTTTGGGGTGTTTGGTTATGCAGCAGTAATTGAAACAAGGTCAGAGGGACAGTTAATAAGCAAATATAAAATAGGGCAGTGACTAGGACCTCAGAAGAGCACGGCAGTTTTTTCAGCTACTGTCACATACTGGATGGAGCCTGATTTCAACTTCAACACTCATCTTTGTGACCTTGACTTGAGTCATTTTAACCTCTATGTGCCTTGACTTGCTTGTCTGTAAAACAGGGATGGCAACAGCCTGCCTTAGTGGTAAAGTGAGGGTCACTGTATGGAGAGGGCGCATCATATGTGGCACAGAGCAAAAGCTGTATGTGACCAGTCATAGTGATACCCACCTATAATCACAGCATTAGGGAGGCTGAAGGGGGACGATTACAAGTTTGAGACACTCTTGGACTATATAATAAGACTTTGTCTCAAAAGGGGGGTGGGGATATATGAGCAGCTGGATACACACCTGAAACCCCAGGACTACTCCGGAGGCAGAGGTAGGAGATCAGGAGGGTCACATCCATTCACAGTCACAAGTTGGAGGCTAGCTTAGTTCCCATAGTGAGACCCTGGAGGACAAGGAGGAAGAGGAGGAGGAGGAGGAGAAAGAGAAAGGAGGGCACAGGTAAGAGGAAGAGCAGGGAGGGCATAGAAGGGGAGGGGTGTTGAAAAGTCCAGGGCTAAGTTTTTGTTTATACAAACTTGGAATTTGAGGTGGGGGGTAGGAATGGTCTTGCAATGACCACAGAAGACTTGAGACTTGAGGAAACTCAAAGGCCCCTCAGCACTGCCCTGTAGTGAGAATTTTGATCCCTTTAAAAATCCAGTTATGTTGGGAAAATGTTTTTGTTTCAACACCAGATGTGGGACATGGGGGTGCTTCAGAATTGGCCACAGGAGCTAACTATGATTTGTCTGGTGCTCTGGGAGTGGGGGTGGTTCTGCCAGCGAAATAGTTTACATTTGGAATTCTGGGTACTCTTGAAAGGGTATAAATTCAAGAGCCCCTGGGGAAGCTGTTACCACTGCTGGTACCCGCTGCTGCTTTTGCTGGTTTCTGATTGCTTTTGCTGGTTGCTGGATTGCTGGTTGGAGATATCCTGACAACAACGCAGACTGGACTTGCCCTAAGGAAATCAACAACCCTATCAGTAGGAAGTAGTTTAAAGAGATCTATGCCCCCTTTCTCCTCTATCCTTCTTCTCTCATCTAGTATTAGGGGTTTGGAAGGGATAGGAGTGATGTAGGGAGATAGGAAAAAGAACCCAATAAAGTAGCCAAAAGCCCAGCTACACTGCCCAAAATACACATATTACAGAGAGACGAGAAGGGGAGGAAGGAAAGATATTTTCTTGGAGAAGTTATTTTGTGAAGTATAATATTTTTTTAATGTAGTAGTAGTAACAGAGAGGGTTCGAGGTGAAAGTGTGGAACAGATTTCCAGGGTTGGGAGTGTATGTCAGTGGCAGAGAGCCTACCTAGCAAGTGTGATGCTCCAGAGCCCAGGAAACAATAACATCCCAAACCCAAGCACTAAAACCAAAAATAGGTAGTAAGGTAAATAGCAAACCTAACTCCTATTAGTAAGAATCTGACCTCAAAAGGAAAAAGAAAGGGTAGTTGAAAATCACTGTGTATATAGTGGGGTGGGAGGTGGGGAGAGGACTGAAAAAATGGCTCAGCAGTTAAGAGCACTGGCTGCTCTTCCGGAGGACTCAGATCCAATTCCCAGCACCCACAGGACAGCTCAGCTCACACCTCCAGTTCCAGGGACTATGACACCCTCACACAGACATACATGCAGGGAAAACACCAAGGCACATAAAAGTAAAAATAAATAGTAAGTCATTAAAAAAGAAGAAAATCAGTGTGTGTATATGTGTGTTCTCAGAGATTTATTTTATTTATATATATATACTTATATATCTCAAAGATTTATTTTTATTTTATGTGTGTAGGTGCTTTGTCTGCATCCATGTATGTGCATTACATGTGTTGTGTGTTCCTGGTGCCCAAGGAGGCCACAAGAGGGCATTGGATGCCCTGGAACTGGAGTTCCAGATGGTCGGAAGTCACCATATGGGTCCTGGAAATCAGATCTCTGCAAGATCAGCAAATGCTCTTAACGCTCTCTAGCCCCTTGTGGGCTAATTTTAATAATATTATAACATGTATTTTATTACTAAAATACAGATGGAATTGAACGACTTGTTAAACCAGTCCAACTTTTCCAAGAGGCAGAACACAATCCACTTCTCCCAGTTCCCTATCCATAGTTTTCTCCCTTCTTCAAACCTCAAGGTTTTGACAGCATTCAGAAGTAACACCAAGAAAAGGTGGAGCTGGCCCCTGGAGAGATGGCTTAGCTGGCCAAGTGCTCTCTATGCAGGTGTGAGGACCTGAATTTGGATACGTGGCACATGAAAAGGCTCAATACAGCAGCTGTGTGCTGTAATCCCAGCTCTGGGTAGGTGGAGATAGGACCTGAGGCTTGATGGTCACCTGGTCTAACCAAGTTGGCCAGCTCAGGGTTCAGTGAGAGACCCTGTGTCAAGAAATAAAGAGGAGGGGGCTGGAGAGATGGCTCAGCGGTTAAGAGCACTGCCTAGTGCTCTTCCAAAGGTTCTGAGTTCAATTCCCAGCAACCACATGGTGGCTCACAACCATCCACAATGTGATCTAGTGCCCTCTTCTGGAATGCAGGTGTACATGCAGATAGAGCACACATATGCATAAAATAAATAAAATTTTAAAAAAAGAAATAAAGAGGAGAACAATTGAGAAGGACATCCACTGTTGACCACTGCCTTTCAAAAGCATGCGAATGGGCACCCTCCAGACATATATGTACATGCATAAACACACACACACACAAAACCAAGAATGAGACTGACAAATAGGTTTTCTCTGCCAATGAAATGAGCCAATTCAAGCCAGATTAAGGTATAGAAAGCCAGGTTTATTGGGAAGCAGCTCTCAGGTGGGTTAATTGGTCCCAAGGGATGGGGCTGGGAAAGATACCATGGAGAGGGAGACAGAGGGGAGGGGGAAGAGAAAGATAGTGTGCATGCAGGGAGAGAAAAATGCAGAGAGAGAGGAAAGAGAGAGAGAGAGAGAGAGAGAGAGAGAGAGAGAGAGAGAAAGAGAGAGAGAAAAGAGACCAAAATCCAAAATGTCTGGATTATATAGGGAAGAGCTTCTGGGGAGGGGAAGCCCAACCCCTGGGCTGGAAAGTTCAGAGCAGAGGGCAGGGTATGCCAGCCATAGCGTGCAACAGGTAGAGATTGAGGGACTCTGGGATAACCTGGAGGTCAGATCCACTTTGATGTGTTAAATATGCATCTCAGCCACTTGATCTGGGTCTGAATCCCAACACTGACAGAAGGAAGGAGAGTGGTACACAGAGCTGTGTCTCAGAGAGGGGTCAGAATAAAACACAAACAGCTCTGGGTTCCACTCCATCTTTTTTGAATCTGTATCTGTGATATGCATTCATGCTCAAATGTAAAGACTGTTATTTAGTCTTCCCGTCATTTATTAAGGCTCTGAAAAGTATATAAGATATAGTACAACGTAAAAGTAACTTTCATTCACCTAATTTAATTGTCGTCTTGGAGGCTTACTGCCTCCATCTGCTAACCTAGGCCTAGTCCTGGAGTCTTCTAGCCTTCGTACAATCTAATTTAGACCTAGAATGTTTTCAGCTTCTGAGACTTAATGCTGAATAAGTTCACCCTTTCTAGTTCTTTCTGAATTCTGGCTAGCTGGTTCAACTCAGCTGGTCTGGCTCAAACTCCTCTCCAAGCCGACTGATTCAATCTGGCTTCTCTCTTGGCCTCTGACTGAATTGTCTTGTTTGTCCTCAAACTAACTCTAGCAATCTGTTCTAATCTTCTGGCTTCTTCTCATTCTCTGGCTCATTCTGTCTTCACCGGTGCCTAGCTTGTTCTCTCTTCAACCTGCCTCTGTTAAACTCTCCCAGTAAACCTTCCTCTGAATTCCTTGAACTGAACTGCCCCAGACTCAGCTCCTACACTGCCTCTCAACTCACTGACTCAATGGAACTGACTGAACAGCACTGACTAGAACTCAGAGATCTGCGTGCCTGTGTCTCCCGAGTGATGGGATTAAAGGCATGTACCACCACACCCGGACCTAATCTTTTCTTTACCTGAAACCCACTCTATACCAGGCTGGCCTTGACCTCAGAGATCTGCTTGCCTATATCTCCTGGGATTTTCTGTATTGTAGCTGGATTACGAAGACCTAGAAGGTCTTTGGATGTGGTCTCGCCAGAGAAGCCATGTTGTGAATTAAAATTCCTCTACAGTACAGACCCTGAAAGAAGAGCACAGTGACCAACTGGCTATAAAAACAATGACCAAAAACCAGTAAGTGATTGAGCAGCTGAATCTTGGGGAGGTGAGCATGGGGGAGGGGAGGGAAGAACAAAGAAAGATTCAGAGCAGATATTAAATGTCACCCGGGATTTAAAAGGTGCAGAGGTAGCTGGGCATGGTGGCTCTCACTTGTGATCTCAGCACTCGTGGTGGTTGAGGCAGGAGGATTGCCAAGATTTTGTTAGGCTAGCCTGGCCTACATAGTAAGTTCCAGGGCATCCTGGGCTACCAAGTAAAACTTTGTCTCAAAAAAGACAAGAATGAGTGAATAAATAAAATAAATAGCACAGATCTTTCAGGATTTCATTGTAGAGTTGTAGTCTTGTTGGGATCTACTTTAGTTTTTAGCATATGTGTAGCCATCTTGCCTTTAGCCTCCATTTTGATTATGGAGAGAATTTAAGTTCAAGTTCTCAGGCTCTGCCTGCCTGACATAAAAATGGCCTTTTACTTACAGTTCAATTCTTGGTAAATGTTCTGCTTGAATTAATGATGTATGTTCTACCGAAACAAAACCATAATACCCTGCTATGTTCCTTTCTCCCAGAATGCTGGGGAGCTGGAAAGCCCCCAAGTTTCCCCCACACTAACTCCTGGCCAATCAGCTTAAAATGCTTTGTCTAGCTATCTAGGCACAATGTACCTGGAATAGATTTGATTCTTCTTGCTTGATTATTATTTTTCCCCTTTAAAAACTCACTCTGAGAACAGCCCAGGGTCCCAGTCTTGGTTCCCGAATCCAGACTGGGTCCCTGACTGGTCAGTCTTTGTTCAGGGTTCAACAAACTTCTATCAATCTGGGTCCAGTGTCAGTGGGTGGTCAGTATGCGGCTATTCTTGAACCACTACAGCCTAGGTATCTTATTCTCTCCTCTCTTTGCCCAATATATTTGAGTCTACTTGTGTGTTCCACGTTTTATTCTCAATGAATTAGGCTGCATTCTTTTTAGTAATAATAAAAAGAGTGGTTAAGTACAATTTGGTGTGTAGGGGCACATAGGCTGGAGAGATTGTTCAGGGATTAAGGTCACCTGTTGATCTCACAGAAGAGCCACATTGGGTAGCTTTCAACCAACTATAACTCCAGTTCCAGGAGATGTGATACCCTTTTCTGACTCTGAGTACCTGCACTCATTCATGCATATAGCCCCATAGACAGACACACACACACACACACACACACACACACACAAGTTTAAAGAAGTCCCAAAAGTAAAAAATAAACAATAAACAAATCTTTAAAAAAAAACTTAGACTTTTATTTTATATAGATAAGATTCTACGTGGCTGAGACTTTAGACACCTCTCACTAACATGGAAGTACTTTCCTCATGGTTGAACGTTATGCAGGAAGATGCTGAGACAAGGAGTGAAGACCCAATGGTGGCACATGCTATCTGAGAATACTTAAGTCTTATGTTCAAAAGGTCTATATTATGACACATGAGTAAATATTAGGAATAGCATATTTTAATAAAATTAAATATCTGTGTTTAAATAAAATGTTCTATCTGATTGAGGAGGGTTATATGTATAACAGCCTTGGCTGTCCTGGAACTCTAGACCAGTCTAGCCTTGAAATCACAGAGATCCATCTGCCTCGGCTAGAATTAAAGGTGTGCACCTCTACCACCAAGCTTATATCTGAATATTTTTATGCAATCTATACTTCTTTCAATTATGTTTTCTTTTTATGTTTTAGGGTTTTTTCTGACAAAATTTAAGGTATATCCTAGCTTCTGAAGCTATGGAAGTTTACACATGTAAACTTTCAGAAATAGTTTTAAAGCATTAAGCTCCAAGCTACTAAAAAAAAAAAATCACATCTCAAAAGATTTATTGGCAAATGAATTTATTTGAAACTTGGAAAATGTTTTCCCTTGGAATCGTGAGGTAAATAATGATTCATTCCCAGATTAACTTACAAATGTTTTTTTTTTATTTTTGGTATCATTCTAAGCAGTATTTTGTGAGATTTTATAGCTAAATAGTCTTTTTTTTTTTCATGAATTCTAGTACTTAGAGAAAAACAAGGTTGAGGAGACAAGATGCCTCACAGGCTGTGACACACAAGGAGGAAGACTAGAGGAGAGACATTAGCGTCCATATAGCCTGAGGCCAAAGGAGAGTGTGTTTCCTACAGTGTGGACCAAAAATATCTCCTAGGGGTTGGTAAAATGGTTCAGTCAGAAAAAGTGCTTGCCACATAAGCCTGAAAACCCGAGTTCAATCCCCAAAACTCACATAAAAGTGGAAGAAGAGCACCAGCTTAACAAAATTGTCCTCTGACCTCCACATGCTACTTTTGTTAGCATTTGGCCTGCTCGGATGGGAAGGTATCCTGGGACTCGTGAGCTCAGGAATGACACAGCTCTTTTAGGTGGGACAGTGGCCCACTGGAAGGGCAACCGGAGGCACAGGAGCCCAGGAACCACATAGGCCTGAGAGGAGGCTTACTCAGCAAAGACGCTGCAGCTCACAGGGAAGAGTTTCCTCAACCCCAGCTGAGCTGTGGACCCTTGGAGCCTGAGCCCTGTTCCTTCTTCACTTCTTCTCTTCATTGTTTCTTGGCTTCTTTGTTTCTTCCAATGAAAGAGTCTCAGCAGGCAGCAAATCTCATAAAAGAGATTTATTGGAGGGTTTGGGGTGAGGAAGGATGAATCCAGGGTGTGGCTGCCCCTATTTCCAGGAGAGGACAGCAATTGAACAAAGTAGAGGGCTTATATGGGATTTCTTGGGGGTGGAGCTTTCTAGGGCAGGGATTTCCAGAGTGAGGATTGGTGGAGTTTCAAGTCTTGAGCTTGGAGAACTCAGGGATTGGTGGGTTTCCTGCTCTGAGATTGGTGGGTTTCTGTGGGAAGTTCAGGGATTGGTGGGTTCTACTGCTCAGAGATTGGTGGGTTTTATCCAGACTTTTCACCTCAAATTAGCGTAATCTGGGATGGGTCCTACTGGCAGGTTGGAGATGACCTTTGTGACAGTTCCAGAAGCTGGAAATGCTATGATAGAGAGGTCTGGGGGAAGAGCAAGGCTGCTGGAGTTCCTCAGGCAGGGGTCTGGCCACTTTTCTGCCTTGAGGGTTTACACAGTTTATGAAGTTTACCAAGATTACAAAGGGAGTCAGTGTGAATAGCTGACAGAGCCTGGAGAGGAGGTGTCGCCTTTGTGGACAGCTCCCTTGAAAGCAGCAGGCTGAGACAGGACAGCTCCTGAGTGGACTGCTCCCATTTTGACATGAGCAGCCGCAGGAGCTGCCATTTTGACTGCTCCAGGGTCACTAACAGCAATGGTGGTGTGTTAAAGATTTTGCAGCATGCTGCTCATGGACTATAACTTTTGCTCCACATTGAAGTTTTTTCATGTATACTAAAAGGCCAGAAACTGATACACAATATACACAACATAGTAAAATCTACATCCAAGAGGGTATATATAGTTCAGTGGTAGAACATTTGATATATTCAAAGGCCCTGGGTTCAATCTCCATAACTGAAAAAAAAACACAAAAATCTAAAATGAGTCTGAAAGAGTTTATCAGGAAGGTAAATTCTAAGCCTAAGAAACACTGTTGGTTTAACTAGACACAGCCCTTCTCCTTACCAGAGCATAAAGTAACTAGGCGCCTTAAACTCAATGAAAATCAGTGATGTGCCTTTTAGTTAATGTCTTCAAAATCCTTCAGAGTGAAGAGGTAGGCAACAAAATCACTGCTTTTTCACAGAAACTGCCTTGACACCTAGGTGGAACATTCCTTCGCTATTTTTTTTTTCAGATTGAAAGGGTTTTTTTAAAGTGTAGAATGTTTTTTTAAATTTTTTATTAGGATGCATTAGTTGTGGAAAACAGTTTTGTTAAGACATTTTCACGTATGCGTATAATACACTTTCATCATGCCCACCCTCCCTCTCACCGTCTCTCTTTTGCCTGCCTTGCCACTGACCATCTGCCTTCCCAAATGGGACACGCTGCTTTTTAGTTGTACGTGCGTGTGTAGGTTTCGAGTTTCATCTTTTTCCGCCCGGAAACCTTCCAGCGGAGAAGTGTGCACTTCCGGCTTGGTACCCGATAAGGCTTCGCTGGAGACACAGAACGACAGCTATGTAGCTCTGGCTGGCTGGAGCTAGCGGCAATCCTTCTGCCTCAGCCTCTTGAATGCTTATTTTTAGTCACCTTACAACTGAGTATTATTGGCGTCTGATTATGCCTCCTTTCAAATCCAGCACCGGAAAGTGCTGAGAGAGGACTCGGAACACACTTCCGCCAGGAAGGCAAGACCAACCTTCCTTCTTCTTTCCTTTTTCTCTCCTGCTTCCCGTTTGTCCCTTCTTCTTTCTTCCTTCCTGTCTTCCCCACTCCCTTCCTCTCGAGCTGTATCTCCTTCTCTTATTTTGATCTGCCATCTCACTCCTTGGCTACCAGAGACAACAGCTGCATGGGGAAAAAAACTGGAAGGGATGTATTTCTGAAGAGAGGAAGTGAACTGAACATTTTGCACAAGGTTTTGAAATGCTTGCTTTCAAGGTCATCATTGTTCTTGGCTGTACATTTCAGGCATGGTGGGGTGAATCCGGGGTGCCGTGGCCATGACAGCATTGCAGCCGCTGCTGTCTTGGTTTTGGTCCTAGTTGACTGCCAGGCTTCTTCTGCACATGCGTAAGATAGTTGGGTAGGTCTGAAAAATGTATGAAGCAACTGAATAAGACAAAAAAAAATTTAAATAGATGTGTGGAAACGGACTATCTGAGGTGGCATCAAATCAGCTCCGAGTGGCAAAGTAAAGTCCAGGGAAAATTGGGTTGTGTAACTGAGACTTGGAGTTTAGAAGGGGTCTGTTCTTGTTATAGCCACCAAGTGGCGCTGTCGGTACAAGGCTGGCCCTCGATCCCGTCGTGGAACCAGGGTCAGAAGGGGCTCAGGCACCCTGGGAATGAGAGGGGAATGGCAGCCTCATAAGGTCTCACACACAGTCCCTGGTGATCAGGTTTTACATTGGGTTTTTTTGTTTTGTTTTGTTTTAGTAATTTGCATTTATTTGTATTTACATAACCATAACACATGCATCTTAGAAAGTAGCAATAAATTCCAGTGTATATTTTAAAAAACAGTCCTAACCCTACTGCTTAGACTGGAGTATGCACATCAGCGTCAAAGGGATGAGGCTCTGTGCTAGGCTACTCCACCCCACAGACCAAGAAGCCTCAGGACAATGCTAAAGACGATGGGGACATTTTAAAGCCCGGAAATTATCAACGACAAGTGTTCAAACATATCAACACTATTGGTGTTGTTTTTAAATGTTTACATTATGTAGTCATTCATGTATTTGGTGTGTGTGTGTGCGTACATGTGCACGTGTGCATGTTCATAGCATTTGAGTCACCTCATTGTGGTTCGAAGCTGTATGTTTTCAAAGCTTATTGGAACCTGCTTCACAAAACCAGGTACTTGTACTGAACAAAGTTAATTTAAGTGACCATCCTCCCTGACCATTGTCTACCCGATATGTAAGAAGTATCTCAAAATGTGTTGCTAGTCTTTTGTCAAAGTAGCAGACAGTTGCTCCCACAGGTCCATGCAGGAAAAAATGTTTCTTGCCGGTACTAGACAACCTCTGTCAGCAAAATCCACAGCAATCAGAGAGAAAAGGCCCATGCTCCTTTAAAAAGTATTCTTTTGTTTATTCTTTGACAATTTCACATAAGTATACAATGTATCTGATCATATCTACTTCCAACTGTCCCCCCTTTCATCTCCTCCTGGACCCCCACAGCATGTGCCCCCTCCTAGCTTCACATCTCTTTGATTCTCTGAGTTCAGTCAGAGCCGACTCCAAACTCACACCTTTGAGGCTGACCAATGGAGCATGGTCAGCCTACCAGCAGCCACACCCTAAGGAGAGCTAACTCTCCCTTCCCCAGCAGCTTTTAACTGCAGATAGTTTTGTTTCATTTCACCAGACAGTGTCTTACTACGTAGCCCAGGCTAGCCTTGAAGTTGAGATATTTCTTTTGCCTTACCCACACCTTCCTCATTTAGGGGTGGGGCCTTGTGGGGCCCTCCTCTTCACACATGCTGGACCAAAACTTTGCTTGCTCTTGTGGGTGTAAACACAGCTGCTGTAAGTTCATGAGTGTAGTAGCCATGTCCTATCCACAAGACAGCATTTCACAGCACTCCTATATCCCATTTATATATACCCCATATTTATATCCTATATCTATCCTATATATATATATATCCCATATGTATATCCCATATGCATTTTGTAACAGAATATTTTTATTTATCAATACTTATATTTATTAATACTTAACAAATCTTTATAAAATACCTAAATCCTATATCCTAAAACCTATAATCTAAAATCTATAAGAATACCCTAATACCTAAGAACACTCTAATACCGATCTAAAAATGCTTAGCTAACACTATTGGGGGGGGGGGGTTGTGAGCCTAGCCTTTAACGGCTAAGCCATCTCTTCAACCCAACTAACACTATTTTAACTTTTTTAAAAGGATATTAATATTCTTAGTGTAGGTCTGTTCAGGATGGCTTAGTTTATTGGCAGTCCCTTTCAAAGCTTAGTGTTTGTTGGGTCTTACTTTACCAGTTTACAGTCCCAGTTTATTTCCACCACCAAATTGTGGCCAGTTTATAAAGTCAGTCTAGTCCAACCGCCAAACTGAGGCCGGCTTTGCTCATCAGCTGAAACTCATCTCTAACGTCTCTAACCGTCTCCTTGGCCCGGCCAAACCTCACAGCCGAAGGCGTCTCCAAGCGGCTTCCAAACTTCACTTGCCTTGCACATTTTTCCGGCGCTCTGGGCCCCAAGACAGACTTTAAGGAACTCTCAGTAAGTTTCATGCCAGGCCTTTGCTTTAGGCTACAGCAGTCTAAATTCTGTTAATGGCCTACCTTGCTGTGTGCTTATTCAGCGTGACTTTTCAGTCGGTGAGGGCAGGAGAAAGATAGAGACCGCCTGGAATTCTCATCTTATATATCCCATTATATCGTCATACTTGGCAGTCTCAAGGATCCACAAGATTTCTTGCAATGTCCAACAGTCCCGTTGCCCCTCAGGATAATTGATGTCATCTGCGTGGCTTTCACAGTTTCTTAGCCATGCCCCTTCAATAAGGCATATCGTCTAACCACAACTGGCTTTTTGTCAATATCAGCAAACCAAAGGGATGCCAAGCTCCTCATGTGCTGCCAGATGATAATCTGAACTGTCTACTAATTTCACTACAAAGACTTAACTTCTACCACAATATACCCCATATATATATATCCCATATGAATATCCCATATGTATATATCCCATATGAATATCCCATATGTATATCCCATATATATCTGGGTCTCCCTTGTACCTTTGCTTGCACGTGGGCTTCATGTGTCTTTTACATATTAGTGTAATGCTTGTTTATGCTGAATTTTCATTGGGAAGTTGATGGGGTTTTTTTGTTGTTATGGGGTTTTTTTGTTTGTTTTTCAAGGCAGGGTTTCTCTGTGTAATAGCCCTGGTTGTCCTGGACTCACCTGGTCTTGAACTCACAGAGATCTACCTGCCTCTGTCTCCCGGAGAAGTTGATCCTTAAAACGCATGTGAAGCAAAGTGACCATGTCCCCAAATTCAGAATTTCTCGAGCCTTGGACATTGTTTGCGGAGAAATATCAAATATTCAACTACTACATTTAGTTTTCTAGCTTTAAACTCTATTTTCTCAGGGGCTAGAAGTATATAATTCAGTGATAGACCCCTACTTAGTGTGCACAATGCTAGCTAAGAGTAACACAAGAAAAACGTATTCCATGTTCTTTGCCCTGATAGTAGATTCCTGCCTCATACTCTGGCTTTTCCCACATCATGACCTTCACCTCCAGAACAATAATTTAGCTGTTGTGGATCAAGACTCAACCACACTGGGATGCCCAGGAGTGGCAAGTGGTGCTGTATGTGTAGACCCACATCCTGAAAGGGCTAGAGAGCAATGACCTGAAAACCACCACTTTCTAGGCAGGGAAGTCTGCTTTCAGGGCGTCCTGTGACAGAAGGCTTGGCTTGCACAACAGTGCACTTTTGTAGGATACTGTCTAAGGCAGCAAGGAGTCCTCACAGAGATCCATCCGCCTTTACCTCCCAAGTGCTGGAATTAAAGGTTTTCACCACCAGGCCCAGCTTTTAACTTTTTTTCAAAAAAAAATTTATACACATTTGGTGTTTGGCCTACATGTGAGGGAGTCAAATCCACCGGAACTGGAGTTACAGCTGTGGAGCTACCATATGGGTGCTGGGATTTGAACCCAGGTCCTCTGGAAGAGCAGAGGCTCTTAACCGCAGAGTCATCGCGCCAGCCCCCCTACCCCCACCCCGGCTTTTAACTCTTTTTTAAATTACATTTTCCATTATTCTGTGTGCATGGGAAGGGCTGGGGGCATGCACGGAAATTGGAGGACAATTTTCAGGAGACAGTTCTCTCCTTTCACTATGGAGGCCCCAGGGATCAAACTCAGGTTGCAGTTTGAGTTTTTTAAATGAATGATTCAAATGCAGAGTGTGGGGCACCGACCTGGAATCCCAGCACCCAGGAGGCTGAGACAAGAGGTCACTGGAAGTTTGAAGCCGGCCTAGAGCATATAGTGAGCTCTATGTAGCGCTATGTAGTGGATGTAGCGGCCAGGACTACATAGCAAGAACTTGCCTCACCTACCTTGCACTCTCAAAAGATTACACTTTTTATATGAACAACAGAGGTATAACTACAGCAGAATTGGGTCCGGCAGTGAAGCAACTTGCTACATACTTAATCCAAGTCTTCTGTCAAAGTCAAAGGGGGAGAGTGACATTAATAAGGCAGGAGTACTTAGGAGGCTGAGACAGGAGTATTGCCTCAAGTTCCAGGCCGGCCTGATGTTGTGAGGACCAGTTTCTGTGCCAGCATGGAGCTTGGCACTAAGCATCCCTGCAATGATGACAATGAGGGCTATCACAGCAATGGTGACTGTTGTAATTTCATTGAAAGCCTATGTATTCTTGTTAGAAATGGGTAGGAATATAGGTAGGTAGGTAGGTAGGTAGATAGATAGATAGATGGATAGATAGATAGATAGATAGATGATAGATAGGTTAGTAGATAGATAGATGATAGATAGGTTAGTAGATAGATAGATAGATGATAGATAGGTTAGTAGATAGATGATAGATAGATAGATGATAGATAGGTTAGTAGATAGATAGATAGATAGATGGTAGATAGGTTAGTAGATAGATGATAGATAGGTTAGTAGATAGATAGATAGATAGATAGATGATAGATAGGTTAGTAGATAGCTAGATGATAGATAGATAGATAGATAGATAGATATTCTGTGTGAATGCATTTTAAGAAATATTGCCTTTTTACTTTTTTATTCAGGATATTCTGGGTTTTTGTTTTTGTTTTTGTTTTTTTAAGCTGTTGCTGGTTGTTTTTTGTTGTTTTTGAGACAATATGTAGCCCTAGCTGGCCTGGAACTTTCTATGCAGACCATCCTAGCCTAGAACATGTTGTAATCCTCCTGTCTCTGCCTACTCAATTTTGTAGGATTTTTATTTTGTTTTGCTTTTTATGACTTTATTGGTTACTGGCATTTTTTATTTCTTTACTTTAAATTCTTTTTTTGTATCCTTTGGAGGCTGGGGAGCTCACTCAGTCTGGTAAAAGATGTCTGTCTCAAAAGCATGAGGAGCTGAATTCAGATCCCCAACTCATAAAAAAGCTCAAATTCAGCCAGGCATGGTGGCGCACACCTTTAATCCCAGCACTCCGGAGGCAGAGGCAGGTGGATCTCTGTGAGTTTGAGGCCAGCCTGGTCTACTAAGAGAGTTCCAGGACAGCCAGGGCTGTTATACAGAGAAGCCCTGTCTCAAAACACGAAAAAAAAAGCCCTAATGGAGGCACACACCTATAAACCCAGAAAGGGAGTGGGGGGGGAGCATGGGAGCAGAAGTGGAGGAGGGAGGAGAGACAACCTAGACAAATCAGTGAGTTTCAGGTACAGTGAGAGACCATATCTCAGAAAATAAAGATGGAGAGAGATTGAAGAGACAGCAAACATTAGCCTCTGGCCTCCAAACACATGTGCACTCACATGCACACATGCACACGTGCACCCATGCACAATGCACATATCCACATCAGCAGGTGTACACACCACACACCAAGAAAGTCTTCATTTTGTATATTCATTATAAATGGTACCAACATATAGGGACATTTTCAGACAAGTATGTAATGCACACTGAGCATCCCCCTCACTATTTTGTGTTTTCTATTCCCAGCATTTATTTTTTCTGCAATATTTTAAAGCAAGCCTAGAAATTCCATTCCCCTCATAAATACTTTAGCATGTGTCTCTGGCTACAGGATTGTTTTAAATCAACATGCCAATTCAAAATAAATTCTTAGAATAATCTAACGCTATGTTTAAATCTCCATGATAGTCTCAGAAGTGTCACTTTACAGTTGGTTTATTAGAATCAGAATCCAAAAGGGCATCTGTCTACTTGTTCATTGTTACATTTGTCTGTTGTGTCTTATTTAAGTTGTAGGCTTCCTTTTGTTTGTTTTGATAGAGGGCTGATGTCACTATGAAATCCAAGCTAGTCTTAAAGTGGAAATTCTCCTGCCTCAGCCTTCCTATGTGTTACAAACGTACTCCACCAGCTCCTCTGTGTCATCCCCCAACAAAAGTCTTGCTATTTACCCAGGCTGTCCTCAGTCTTGTGACAATCCTCCTGCCTCAGCTGCCCAAGTGCTGGTGTTACACGGGGTCTTTTGTCACAAGAGCAACACACTATAGACATTGTTATTTGTTTTGTTTCTTCACTTAACAATGCACTTTGATGATTACTCTGTCATTAAGATGTCATTCTGCATTTACCTAAGTATTAGTATTCCATTATGTGGGTACCAGGGATTATTTTCAACATTTCTGACCGTATGTTAGTACTGTGGAATATATGTGATTACCCACATTTTAAATAAAAATTATTACATCATAGTACCCCCCCAAATTACTAAATTCAATTAAAACAGGGGAAATGTACAAATTCTCAAATAAACACAGTAGTTTGAATTCACAACATTTGAGAAAGGAAAAGGGACCACCAAATGTGATAGAGAAATTAAACTGAAATTATCAATATCCTATAATTATATTGCTAAGTAAAAAAGCAAGCAAAAAAAACAAAAACAAAAACGGCAGACTAGGTGTGGTGCACACACCTGTAATCCCAGCACTCAGAGGTGGAGGCAGGAGGGACCAAGAATTCATCCCCATCCTTGGCTACAAAGCAAGTTCAAGTCCGGCCTAGACTACATGAGACTTTCCCAAAACACCAAATCGATAGATAAATAAGTAAAGAATTAATGAAAGAACCATTTGTTATAACCCAGCTTCCCGGGAAAGAGACTGAAGAGAAAGGAGGAGCAGTAAGTGCAAGCCCAGGGAACTGGGGACCTGCGCAGGAGTGGGGTGTCGTGGGGGTATGGGGGCTGTGCAGTTAGGTAGCCATGCAGACCTGGCCTGAGGGCTCTTGCTGCACAGTCTGGACTGAATGCCCTGATCGTGGTCCTCTAGCTGCAGCCCTTGTCAGACCATTTAGGTTGGTGGCAGGCTCAGGGAAGGGCCTTTGCTGTCAGATTGCTGGCAGTTCTTCTCCACAAGGCCAGCAGCAACAATGCGCATGCCTCAAGCTGGCAGGGCCTCCTCTAGGACCTCTGAAGGAGGCAGCCTAGTTAGCCTGAAACATAAACTGCTGTGATGTACAATTTCCAAGGAAATCATCTCAATATTTGTCCTTATTCAAAAATCTTTGTTAACAAAAATGATCGCTTTTGACACAGAGCTAAAAACCATCTTAACAAGTCATCAGATGTTTTTCCTTGACCTTCAGCAAACCATAAATTATTTAATTTTTGAAAATTCTGAAGGATAGTTTACAGTTTCCCTTCAGGAGTTCTCTCTAGTACGTAAACAGCAATTTAAACCTTAAGAAATAAGCCATCGACTCGCTGCTGACCAGACTGCCGACTTCTTTCACAGCGCCACAGGAACGTGCTGCCATCGGCACCATGACCTACCCATACTCAGCACTGACCCCAGAGCAGAAGAAGGAGCTGTCTGACATCGCTCACCGAATTGTGGCTCCGGGCAAGGGCATCCTGGCTGCAGATGAGTCCACTGGAAGCATTGCCAAGCGGCTGCAGTCCATTGGCACCGAGAACACCGAGGAGAAGAGGCGCTTTTACCGCCAGCTGCTGCTGACTGCTGATGACCGTGTGAATCTCTGCATTGGGGGGGTGATCCTCTTCCATGAGACACTGTACCAGAAGGCAGATGATGGACGTCCCTTCCCTCAAGTTATCAAGTCCAAGGGCGGTGTTGTGGGCATTAAGGTAGATAAGGGCGTGGTGCCCCTTGCAGGAACCAATGGCGAAACTACTACCCAAGGGCTGGATGGGCTGTCTGAACGATGTGCCCAGTATAAGAAGGATGGAGCTGACTTTGCCAAGTGGCGCTGTGTGCTAAAGATTGGGGAGCACACTCCCTCAGCCCTTGCCATCATGGAAAATGCCAACGTTCTGGCCCGCTACGCCAGCATCTGCCAGCAGAATGGCATTGTACCCATTGTGGAGCCTGAAATCCTCCCTGATGGGGACCATGACTTGAAGCGCTGTCAGTATGTAACTGAGAAAGTACTGGCATCTGTCTACAAGGCTCTGAGTGATCACCATGTCTATCTGGAAGGCACATTGCTGAAGCCCAACATGGTCACCCCAGGCCATGCTTGCACCCAGAAATTTTCCAATGAGGAGATTGCCATGGCAACTGTCACAGCACTTCGTCGCACAGTGCCCCCTGCTGTCCCTGGGGTCACTTTCCTGTCCGGAGGGCAGAGTGAGGAAGAGGCATCCATCAACCTCAATGCTATCAACAAGTGCCCCCCTGCTGAAGCCATGGGCCTTGACTTTCTCCTATGGCCGAGCCCTGCAGGCGTCTGCTCTGAAGGCCTGGGGTGGGAAGAAAGAGAACCTGAAGGCTGCCCAGGAGGAGTACATCAAGCGAGCCCTGGCCAACAGCCTCGCTTGTCAAGGAAAGTATACCCCAAGTGGTCAGTCTGGAGCTGCAGCCAGTGAATCTCTCTTCATCTCTAACCATGCCTACTAACCAGAGGAGATCTAAGCTGTTCCATCAACACTCCAGGCCCCTGGCTTACCCACTTGCTACTGAAGAGGGGGCCCTTAGGCTCTTTCCCATCATTCTAGCTGCCCTCGTGACCGGTGTGTGCTGTTGTCTGTGAATGCTAACTCTGCCATCCCTTCCAGCCCACTGCCAATAAACAGTTGTTCAAGGGGGAATTAAAAAAAAAAAAAAGAAAGAAGCCATCTATACCCATAGACACAAACACACACATATACAAAGAGAAATTAATTGACTAAAATAATCAGATATTCTATTCAGGCATGTTTGTGAGTTAACTACACAATATCTTCAGCTAACACAAATGTTGGCCATTTTGAAGTTTTAAAACTTACCTGGCATTGTATGCCACCTGTAATTCCTGCAATTGGAAAGCTGAGGCAGGAGGCTTGTGAATCTGAGAAATTATAAATATTTGAGCAGGGCGGTAATGGCACACGCCCTTAATCCCATCACACTGGAGGCAGAAACAGTCAGATCTCTGAATTCTACACCAGCCTAGTCTAAACAATGAAGTCAGGGTGGGATCCCTGCTGATATGATAAGGCTACTTGCTAAAGACAGTCTAGAATTCAAACACATTTTTTCCTTAAAGGTACTATGTAAAGCCGGGCGGTGGTGGTGCACGCCTTTAATCCCAGCACTTGGGAGGCAGAGGCAGGCGAATCTCTGTGAGTTCCAGGCCAGCCTGGTCTACAGAGTGAGTCCAGGACAGCCAGAGCTATTGCAGAGAGAAACCCTGTCTCCAAAAAAAAAAAAAAACCCCAAAAAAAAACAAAACAAAAGGTACTATGTAAGTTTTTGCTTAGTAATAAATAATAATGTCCTTACTCAACTAATGGATAAATACATATAATCTTAAATGTATATAAAGACAAAGGGGTGACAAGCCAGACTCCTTAGGTGTGGGACTCCCACAGGAGAACTGGTTTCAAGAGGCATTTTGCCCCTAAAAGAGATGCTAGTCTCCCTGAGCATGGTGGTGCACACAGGTGGATCTCTATGAGCTCAAGGCCAGCCTGGTCTACAAAATGAGCCCAGGACAAGGATACACAGAGAAATCCTGTCTGGAAAAACATTTAGAGAGAGGAGAGAGAGAGAGAGAGAGAAGAATGTAAAGTCCCAGAATTAGGCTTGAGGAGGAACATGCAAGCTGCATGCCTCCCAGTGCCAACAGTTAAGAAAAGATAGCATAAAATAGCATATTATGCTACTCTGAACCAATCCCCTCAAAAATGGGGTTCCCATGGGAGAATTGAAACTCAGATTAATACAAAATGGTTTAATTAATATTATTGTTTAACAAAGGTAATTCAATTAATTAAATTCATACCTTGATCCCAAGACTTGGGAGACAAGGATAAAACAGGTTCCTTGTGTGTTCCAGGCCAATCTAATTTACAGAGTTCTACAGAGCAAATCAAGATAGCCCAAGCTACAAATAGAAACCATGTCTCAATAAGGATAGATATATCCACATAGAAATTAAATCTCCAAGGAAAGGAGAAAAGGAAAGAAAAAATATAAATACATACCTTTGATCCCAAAAAATGGGAGACAAAGGCAGAGACAGACAAGTTACTTTTAAGTTTGAGGCCAAGTTAATCTACAAACAGATTGAGCTACACAGAAAAAAAACTGTCTCAATCAGTTAATAAATTTATGTCAACTGTAGAGGAGAACACTTAAACTCCATACAGTCTTATGCTGACTTTCAACTTAAAAGTGACTATATATAGTCGTATATCTGTAATAATAATTAAAGGGGAGGAAGTTAAATCTTCCATCCAAACTGATAGAAATCAGATTTGACTGGAAAGACCTCCTACAGATCTTGGCAACAAACAAAAAAAACAAACAGGTAACGTATATTTGCTGATTCTACTGTGTGAGATCAGCTCAGACTGGCTATCCTGGAACTCACTTTGTAGACCAGGCTAGCCTTGAACTCACAGAGATCCACCTGCCTCTGCCTCTTGAATGCTGGGATTAAAGGGATGCGCCACCACACCCAGCAATTACAGACAACCGTGAACTGCCATGTGGGTGCTGGGATTTGAACCCAGGTCCTTTGGAAGAGCAGCCAGGGCTCTTAACCACTGAGCCATTTCTCCAACCCCAAATGTCTCAAATTTTAGTAAATCTTTGAATAGACTTGCCTTAGATCTTATAGTACAATTTCTTTCTCACTTTGTCTTTGTTTTGAGATAGAGTCTCACTTTGTAGCTCACACTGGCCTCTAATTCATGGCAATCTTCTTGCTTGCTTCCCAAGTGCTGACAATACAGGTTTTGGGCCCCTGTACCTGGCTTGCTTGTAGAAATTTTGAAATAAAACTTAAAATACATGCTCAAGGTTAATGTCTCATAGTTTTATTGCTGTGAAGAGATTCCATGACTACAGCAACTCTTAGAAAGGAAAACATTTCACTGGAGCTGGCTTACAGTTTCCTCCGAGATCCACATGCAACAGACTAAACCTGTTCAGAGGGTTAGTCTGGTGTCATAATGGTGGGGAAACATGACAGCTGGCAGCATGCAGGCAGACATGGCGCTGGAGAGTTCTACATCTTGATCCAGCAGGCCGAAGAAGGAGACTGTGTGCCACACTTGGGATAGTTTGAACACAGGAGACCTCAAGGCCCACCCCACAGTGACACACTTCCTCCAACAAGGCCACACCTACTTCAGCAAGGCCACACCTCCTAATAGTGTCACTCCCTATGGGCCAAGCATTCAAACACATGAGTCTATAGGAGCCATACCTATTCAAACCACCACTATTAAATTATACAAAAATTAAGATTTAATGTCTGAAAGTTCAGATGTTAAATACCTATGACACTGTTGTGATAACAGTATCCCTTTTTCTCATAGAAATTGTTGTGCATGTGTACATGTAGCCTATATCCTGTGATTGGCATATTACAATGGCAATAATATTATCAGGCTCTCAGAGAAAGAGTTCTGCTCCAGAGCAAACTACAGTTTGATCCAGATTCCTGGAAATGCCAAGTACTAATATGATATTTACATACACTAAACATTAATTATATTTATATGAAAAGAAGGACAAGGGGAATGAGGAGTTTTTTTTTTTTTTATTTGTTTGCTTGATTTTGATTTTTCGAGACAGAGTTTCTCTGTGTAATAGCCCTGGCTGTTCTGGAACGCACTCTGTAGACCAGGCTGGCCTCAAAGTCAGAGATCCACCTGCCTCTGCCTCCCAAGTGCTGGTATAAAAGGTATGCACCACCACGTCCATCTATGAGGAGATATCCTATGTGCACATACTACTTCTTCTGTTTCTTCTTTACTTGAAGTGTGAAAAAGAATCTTATTATGTAGTCCAGGCTAGTCTTGAACTCACCACACTCCTGTTTCACCCTCCAAAGTACTGAGATTACAAATGTGCACCATGCCCAGCTCAAACTCCTCTCTCCACCATTGGCTCTCATTGTTATTTGTACTTATTACATAGGTACTTATTACATAGTGGTTGAATAAATGACTGAACGAATGCCCTGTCTGACCTGAGATGCACTTTTGCTTGGAGGCAGGGATGGAGGAGGAATCCTTACCTTATTTCCCATCCTACATCCTGTGGTTTCTTCGACTCTAAAAGTTGGCTAGGTTGCAAATTTGCTTTAATGTTGGAAAACCAACCTGAGTTAGGTGGCTCACATCTGCAATCCCAGGACTGGAAAGGCTGAGGCAGGAGGATTACCTCGAGTTCCAGATTAGCTGGGCTATCGTGAGTGAGAGACGTTACCTCAAAAGAAAAAAAAAAGTTTGAAAACCAAGAGACTTTTCAGATGAAAGCAAGGGATAAAATATCCCTCAGCCTGGCCTCTTTAGCACCAGGGGAGCCCCCATAAACACCAGTGCAATGCAAATTGGCCAAGAGTGAGTGTAGCCACAGCACTGACTTGTGGCTGGAGTACGTTCAATGTGTCCAGTTGTATTCTCTCCAATAAGAGCCTCCTTGTTTTCGGGTGTGCACACATGAACGCCAGCCGCTGTGGTTCTGCTGCATAGTTCCTTGCACTGATAAGCAAAAACTGCTGAAGTCATGAGGCTGTTCCAGGCAGAGCCCTTAGTGAGTCATACGAAAGCTCCACTCTGCTGACCTCTGGCAAAAAGGTAGTGAATGAGGACAGAAGAGGCGGATAGGCGGATGGGGAGAGGTTCAAGTGCGGGTTTTCTCCTTGAACCTGGACTATTATGGGTCAGGAGCTGTGTGCAAAGAGGCTACAGCGAGGATGCAGTTGCTACCACCGTTCCGAGGGAGGGGAGGCACCCCGCTGTCAGAGAAACCAGCCTGGGAGCATGGAGGCTGCTGCGTTCCAGGTATTTGTATCCCGGGAGGAGCATCTTTCTTTATTAGTAAACCAAGCAATTCAGACAGGCACTCCCTTTTATAGCAGGGTCCTATTCCTCTGAGGTAGGTCTAAACTCATAAAAAGAAAATTCTATTAAAGTCACTGAGGATTTACAGCCGCAGTTATCAAGTTTGGGGATGTGCTTGTAACCAGAAGGAGGGAATAATCCTTGGCTTTGGTCTCTTTTGACTTGAAATAGAGAAAGTGGTTCTTCTCTGGACATTTCTGAGCCAAGAAATTGCAGGGCTGAACTGTAGAGGGCAAGCTGCCATACTGGTAGGTCCACTGTGGATTCTCAGTTTCAGTAATTATCTTGTGATTATTAGCAATGTCTT
Organism: Lophiomys imhausi; assembly: GCA_907164525.1. Classification (NCBI taxonomy): domain Eukaryota; kingdom Metazoa; phylum Chordata; class Mammalia; order Rodentia; family Muridae; genus Lophiomys; species Lophiomys imhausi. The sequence goes on from CAJQZJ010010085.1 coordinate 10,571,401, forward strand.
ACAAGGTTATTCTAAGATATTACATTAAGTGTGTAGGAAGGTAGGCGGGCATGGGAGAGACTGAGTTAAACGGAGAAACTGGAACCCACCATCCAGGAGATTGCGTTAAACTATGCAGGCGAAGGAGAAATTTAGTATTTCAGCAATTGGTACCATGGTGATCTCTAAGGGATCTGTCTTCAGGAGAGCTGCCTTTGTGATGTGGAGGAAGCCTAGAAAAAAAAAACAGGCAAATAAAACAAAGAAAGAGGTTTTGCCAGCCACCAAATTTTGACTTTGTACACATTTTGCTTTTATACTTTTTCCTCTAGCTAACAGACCTAAAAGAAGCAATGGATTCCATGGCTTCACTTCACCCCGGGGGACTCCAGGTTGTTGGTGCCCAGAAGTTGGAGAGTAAAAGGCCAAGGAGTAACAGTGATTCTTTTCAGGAAGAGAGTCTGACACAGGGGTTGCCGTGGGTGAGTGAGCCACTGACAGGCATCAAGAAGAATTTCATTGGTGCTTGTCTAGGGAAGCTGGCCTGCACCTTCCAGGGACACACGCACATACGTGCACACACACACACACACACACACACACACACACACACACACACACACTCGCACACACATAGACATATATACATATGCACACACACACATGTGCACACATACAGACACATGCATACACATACAAACATGCACATACAGACAGACACACACATAGAGACATACACAGACAGACAGAGAAAGGCACACACACACACACACACACACACACACACACACACACACTGCTGTCTAATGTCCCTGGGGAAAAGATAAGTCAGCATATCTTTTAAATGCTCTTTCTGTCTTCTCACCTCTCACCCCATCCTGTAAGCAGAAGAAGAGCCTCCCTTTTGGGGTAGCCTCATCTTACTTGAACTTGGAGAAGCTGGGTGAAGGTTCTTATGCCACAGTCTACAAGGGCATTAGCAGGTGGGTAACTTGTTAAAGTCTCTAGATGAGGATGCCTCCTATTGCCTTATAAAGCCAGCCAACGTACCACACACATTTACAGCCTTTGGGACTGTAGCAGGACATCTAGGCCAACAAGGAGGTAGATGTGATTTTAACAGCCTTGAAAAAAAAACAAAAACCAACCAAACAAACAAACAAAAACCTCTGCTCTTCTCTAGTTAAAATCAACCATTGAAGATGGTAGACTTTCTCCACTATTGACTCAAAGAACAATTACTACCTAGTGAGAAACCCAGTTGGTAAGGTGTCTTAAGAGGTTTTTTTCAGCCGGGCGGTGGTGGCGCAAGCCTTTAATCCCAGCACTCGGGAGGCAGAGGCAGGCGGATCTCTGTGAGTTCGAGGCCAGCCTGGTCTACAAAGCGAGTCCAGGGCAGCCAGAGCTACACAGAGAAACCCTATCTCGAAAACACAAACAAACAAAAAAATAAAAGAAGTTTTTTCTTTTCCCTTCCTAAATCTCAAAGTGTAGGATATCCAAAAAATTATGTCCTCTATTTTCTCCATTTGTAAAATACACCAAATGGCTTGGAGAAAAAGAATGTTTATCCAAAATCTAAGTACTCAGTTCAAAGATGGAATTCTGGTCTTTCAGTTACCTTCTAGTAAGGGTAGAAAAGTTGGAAAACCTTTTTCCTTAGATTAAGGTACCCTAACAGAGAAAATAATGACTTAATGGTAGTCATGTTTTAAAAATGCAAATATTGCCGGGCAGTGGTGGCGCACGCCTTTAATCTCAGCACTTGGGAGGCAGAGGCAGGCGGATCTTTGTGAGTTCGAGGCCAGCCTGGTCTACAAAGCGAGTCCAGGACAGCCAGAGATATTCAGAGAAACCCTGTCTCGAAAAACCAAAAAAAAAAATGCAAATATTATAAAACTAAGCATTTTTGTTTATCTTAAGAATTTATATACTCATGCTATCTTTGCTAAATTAAGATTATTAGGGAAATACAATTTTAAATGTATTGTATAGAACCAGGATTTGATTCATGACCATAGATTATCCCAGGAATTAAGAATATAAAATATTTCCTTCAAGAAACTCAGTAACAGGATGAAAAACTGCATTAGAAAAGCTTCCAAATCTGAGTTCAAATCCCCACATCGATGTAAAAATCCAGGTGAAGCTGTGGATGCCTATAAACCCCAGTGAGGAGGGGAAAGAGTGGAGTCTGGAGGATCAGTGAGCTTGCTAGCCACTAGGTAGCTCCAGGTCCAGTGAGAGACCTTGCCACAAAAGAATAATATATGTATTATATGTAACAAAAGAACAATGTGTTTCCACTATATATACCACAAAAGGAGAAGGAGTGTGGGAGGGGCCAAAGATGACAAACAAACTAGTAAAACAGTGAATCAAAGGCAGAGGAGTGCGAAGGAAAGGAATGGGAAGATCCAAAGTCCAAAGAGGTGCCACAATTTTAAATAGAGAGGTGCAAAGAGGCCTTGCTGAGAGAGAAATATTTGCACAGGGAATCTGAGGGAGGTAAAAATCTGAGCTAGGTGCAGCGACACAGAGGACAACTCCAAGCAGGGGAAAAGCAAGTTTAAAAAAAGAAAAGTCCCTGTGTCAGAACCAGCCCCGACATTGGAGATGTTGGAAGGTGGTGAGGGCAGGGAGGAGCTAGTGGGAATGTGTATGCCACAATGTCCTCCAAGGTGTTTGCAAATACAGGACAGTTGGAGCCTAAGTACATGAAGATGTCAGTGTTTTTCTGACTTCAGATTTTGATGTGTACTAAATAAAGATATCTCTTGAAATACTTAAGGAAGTGGTGTTAAGGACTTCCACTCTGACCCCTAGGAATCTGAATCCATCAATACTCAAATCACTTACAAAAAATTGTATCATTTACATTGCATATAGATGTAAATGATAAGCAAATAGTTGGATGTTGGATTGTGTAGGGAATGACAAGAAACAAGCCAATACACATTCAATACACAACTATTCTTCCCAAATATTTTCAACCTGTGATTGTTTGAACACACATGGGACTACAGACACAAAGAGGTGGTTGTATAATCTAAGTCCAATTAAAATTGTATAGCACATGTATAAAAGATAGATCAAAGACTGTTTAAAAAATCAGCTCTGGCTTCCCTGGAATTTAATATGTAGATCAGGTTGGCTTTGAGCTTGTGATCTTCCTACCTCTGCCTCAGTGCTGAAATTACAGCATATGCCACCACACCTGGCAGAAATAGGATTTTATAAAGTCCTGAATATATACAAATCCAAGTAATTATTAAAATTTAATATATAAACATGGTGACATTTCAAGTCATCAGAGAACAGAAAATGTTCCCCCAAATGGAGCTGGGGCAGTTAGCCATTTTTGAAAATTGGATGTGGAATAAGAATACAGTGGAATGAAGACTTAAATGAACAAGAAAACAAATAGAATTGGACAGAAAAGCGAATTCTATGCAATCTTTAGGTTGGGAGGTCTGTGTATGTGTATAACATTCAAGTTGGAATTCTTATGGGGACGGAAGTAGCTACAGTGCCCACCTATCCACCTATGTTTCAGAGAGCAACAATTCCAAGACATTTTAATGAGTAACAGCTACAATCAACTCAATGCTGGGAACCCTAGACAAAATCAAATTTCATCTTGTACGATAGATGTCTTCAGCTTTTCAGAACTACCTATGTGTACCATGACTATCTAAGAGCAATGAAGGTTCTCAAAAGTGCAAAGCATTTCTAAACATATTTGACCAAAAAGGTTTTTTTTTTAACAGGTGGGTGGAATAGAATTTTACAGAGTAACGCTGTCAATAAATATTTTGAAAGTACTAAATGTCCTAAAAATTTTTTTAAGTTCAAAATTTGAAAGACAAGTAAAAGCAAGTGGTAAAAATGTTTCTGTAAAAAGGAGAAGGAAAGACAAAATAAGTAGAAAAGGCCAGGGGAAATGCAGTTCTAAAAGTAAAGAAATTGAAATTAAAATGTGGTATACACCTAGACCAAACTGTAAAGTTAAAAATAAAATTAAGTCTGCACTCATGAGAGGTCTGGCAAAGCCACATGGGTATCAACGGAAGACCTTTTCAAGGGACAAACCTGCCAAAACCAGGGCACAAAATTAAGTGGTATTGAGTTATAACCCAAAGAATAAAATATCTATGAGTTTCTGCTGCTACAAATGAATGGCTTAATAAATTAATAAATAAGAGAGAAGAAATAAATCTCCCATCCAAAAGAACTCCAAATACTGTACATAGATCTACTCTCTCAGAAGTGGATCTCAGTGGATCCATGCCCAAAGTAAGGGTTACACTTAGTGATGTTGATCCTAAAATAGGGGTGGGGGATAGTCACTTTAGACACTCAACAAGTGCTACCTCAGACAGGCAGATACAGTCAACAGCAAAAGTTTCAAGTCAAGCTGGTCAGTGATACACATGTCTTTAATACCAGCACTTGAAAGGCAGAGACAGACAGATCTCTGTGAGTTCAAGGCCATCCTGGTCTACAAAGTGAGCTCCAGTACAGCCAGGGCTACACAGAAAAGCCCTGTCTCAAAAAAAAAAAAAAAAGACAAAAGAAAAGTTTCAAGTCATGACAATTAGTGTTCCCATGATACAATAAGGTTAAGATGGCTCTTGACCTTCCCCCAGACTCAGAATTCCAGCTTAATAGTAAGAGAAACATCAATGGGAAGTGAATGCCACTGGGGTGCATGATGTGAAATGCCTAAATAATCAATAAAAATATCATTAAAAAAATAAAAGAGAAAAATCAGAAAAAAAAACTCTTAGAGAAGGGCATCCTTCAAAGTTCTTAACCTGCATTACTCAAAACCAACAAGATGACTAAAACCAAAGAAAATCTGGCAAACTACACACCCAAGAGCCTAGGCAGATCCAACAACTAAATACAGTCCTGAATAGAATCTCGGACAATAAGAAGGGTATGAAGTAAAAGCTAAGGAAATCCTAATGAATTATATGCTTTAATAATAATGTATCAATATTGGCTCATTAATTATTATCATTATTGTACACTACTTTAGTTTAGGTTTTTTAGTTTTGTTTTGTTTTTTTGAGACAGATTCATGCAGTTCAGGCCAGCTGAACTTCATATATGCCTGAAGATGATTTTGAACTCTTTGATCCTTCTGCCTCCATCACCCAAGTGCTAGAATTATAGGTGTGAGTCACCATGCCCAACTTGTTCATTAATTGTGACAACTGTGCCTTACTAAGAGTCAACAGTAGAAGAAACAGAAAGCAAGGATATGGGAACTTTATACTGTCTTCTTAATTTTTCTAGAATTCTAAAATCGTTCTTAAAAAATAAAGTTTAAAACAATAAATCTGAGAATGTAGCTCAGCAGTATAGTGAGTGCTCTTTGGGAAGCAATTTGGGATACAGATTCACATTAATAAAAACATATGTGGTACCTACTCTATGATTTGGCAATTCCACATCTACACAAGGAAATAATGGGAACTATGGGAAGTTTTCATTTGATGTTTTTTTAAAGACTTACTTATTCATTTTATATATTGAGTGCTAGATCTTCCTGTATCTGGCATACCAGAAGAGGGCATCAGATCCCAGGATAGATGGTTGTGAGCCACCATGTGGTCGCTGGGAATTGAACTCAGGACCTCTGGAAGAGCAGACAGTGCTCTTAACCACTGAGTCATCTCTCCAGACCCCTGATTTGGTTTTTTGAGACAGTCACAATAGCCCAAGCTGGTCTGGAACTCACCATATAGCCCAATCTGACCTTGTGGCAACATTCCTCCTACCTCAGCCACTCAAAGGCTAGCTAGGGTTACAACAGGAACCGTGTCCAGCATAGTATTCTTAAAATAACCCCAAACTGCAATTTATAAGAATTTGGAATTGGCAAAATGCATTGTGATGTATTTGTACGATAAAATATTATAACATTATTAAATGTCACATTCTGTAAGAGTGAATGATAAAACCAGGCGTGGTGGCTTATGCCTGTAACCCCAGCACTTGAAAGGCTGAGTCAAGTGGATTGTTATGAGTTCAAAGCCAATTTTTTCTATTAAAACATATCAAAAAATGATTTTAAAAAATGTAAAACTGAGAGAGAACAGGTTACTGACCATGCTGTATGGCTCTCGCAGTATTAAAAACAACATGGTCATAAAGGACTTGCACAAAATCTTGGATAAATAAATGGAAAGGAGAGAGGGAGAGGGTTAGGAGAGGGAATGGTGAGACCTAGGCAAATCAGTCAGTGTTTTGACTACTGTAAGACACTGGCTGTTAACAGGTTTGTCCAGGAGAATTACGAGTTGGAGGCCAGCCTGGGCTATATTGCAAGAACCCCAGCTCAAAGAAAGAAAGAAAGAGAGAGAGAGAGAATGTGGCTGTTATGTGACATGAAATGTGGAAATACACTGCGTTTTGAAAAGTTAATACGTGTGACTTTTACTTAAAAATGATGTCTCCAGGCACTCTACTGAGAGTGGTCAGAAGTACAAGTGTTCAAACAAGGAGACCGTTATGAAGCCACAAGACTGGCTTAAGGGCACCAAAGGGATCAGCCAACATGGTGAAGGAGGTCATCTCTTGGTGCCTCTCTGCTTTCTCTGGATGTTCTATAAGAATCTTCTCTTAGCAAAGAGAAGAATGTTTTGAAATACATATGCAATTGAGTTTTGTGTCTTGAGAAAATTCTAGGTTTATATACTGGGACACATTGTAAAGGAGAGCGTTTTTTTTTATAGCATCACCACTGTAAGCTGTTGCTTTGAACCATCTCGTGTGTGTGTGTGTGTGTGTGTGTGTGTGTGTGTGTGTGTGTGTTTGTGTCTGCCCCCTTTCTAGGATAAATGGACAACTAGTAGCTCTAAAAGTCATCAGCATGAATGCAGAGGAGGGAGTCCCTTTCACAGCCATCCGGGAAGGTAAGAACACGAAAAACTGAACCCCAGAGATTGCTTTGAGTTCTCGATGTAGTAAAAACACTGAAGGATCCAGTCTCTCCACTCGGCATGGGGTCTCTGGCATCTCTAGGAGTGATATTATAATTTCAAAGTTTGGTTTTTGTTGCCAATTTTATTTTATTATTTTTTTCTTGAAGATAAAGTTCAAAGCTGCTGTCCATGATATGACCTCTCTAAGCGTTTACTAAATGTTTTCCGTCTGTTTGGATTCATGCTAAAATCGTATCTGTACAACCCACAGAAATTCATTTAAAGGAGAGAGAAGTGCAACAGCGTACTAAGTCTTGGTGGCGATTTGCCTGACCATAGCATCTTTTCTTTTTTTTCCTTTCTTTTTTTTTTCTGTGGTTTTTTGAGACAGGGTTTCACTGTGTAACCCTGGCTGTTCTGGACTCGCTCTGTAGACCAGGCTGGCCTCGAACTCGCAGAGATACACCTGCCTCTGCCTCCCGAGTGCTGGGATTAAAGGTGTACACCACCACACCTGGCCCCATAGCTTGTTTTCTTGTTTTTGTTTTTCCTACACTACTTAGGGATTGAGACACGGGTCCAACACACACACACACACACACTTTTGTTGTTGCTGAGTGAGACGGGGTCTCATTAAGTTTCCTAGGCAAGCCCTCTGCTTTAGCTTCCTGGATAGAAGGCATGTCCTTTCAGTGTTTTCTCTCCCTCTGGAACTGTCTCATTTATTTGTTTGTTTGTTTGTTTGTTTAATGAGGCAGGGCCTTGAAACTTTTCCTAAACCAGCCTCCAATTTACATACCCCACTCTGGCCTCAATCTTGCAGTCCTCCTGCCTCAGCCTCCTAAGAGCTGGGATTACAGGTGTGCCTCACCTAAACCTAGCTTCCTGTGTTTTCTTTGCACCCTGGGCAGCATACTAAGGAGGTGAAGAGATCCAAGTTCGTATCACCTGGCTGCTAGGTGTGGATGATGTGATGCGGGTGGATTGCTTACCTAAGACTGAGCTTACCTCAAAAGTGACTGATAAGGTGGGTGGTGCACCCCTTTCATCCCAACTTGGGAGACAGAGGAAAGCTGATCTCTGTGAGTCTGAGGCCTGCCTGATCTACAGGCAAGTACTAGGACATCGAGGGCTACCCAGAGAAACCCTGTCTTGAAAAGCCTAAATAAATAAATAAATAAATAAATAAATAAATAAATAAATAAATAAATAAA
>CAJQZJ010010085.1:10607985-10625005 GCA_907164525.1 Lophiomys imhausi
GGGAACTGAAGTTGTCAAGCTTAGCAGCAGGCTCCTTTACCCCCTGAGCCATCTGCCAGCCCCATTACTTTTCTCTTATTTCCAGAGACAGCCCAGTTATATGAGGACCACAGTTAGATAGGTAGTGACTTCACGGGTCTAGCCAACTCCTCGGAGGTAATAACAGATAGAATTTTTCCAAGGCTTTATAGAAACATGGGCTCTATTTTTTTTTAAATCAATAATAATGTTTTTTCTTCAAATTTTTATTTTTTAAATTTTTAAGCTTTTATTTAATTTGAATGTGCATTTTTCTTTTTATTCTAGTAACAGAAGATTTTTTAAAAATGTATTAAATATAATTACATCATTTCCCCCTTCCCTTTTCTCCTTCTAACCCCTCTTATGTGTCTCTCCTCACTCCCTTACAAATCCATGGTCTCTTTTTCTTTAATTGTTCTTACATATATATATAAATACAACCTGCTGATTCCATTTAGTTTTCCTTGAATGTACATGATTTTAGGGCTGACCACTTGGTATTGGATAACGAATTAGGGGGCTAATCCCAGGGGAAGGCTTTTATTTTATTTTATTTTATTTATTTATTTTGGTTTTTCGAGACAGGGTTTCTCTGTTTAGCCCTGGCTGTCCTGGACTCGCTTTGTAGACCAGGCTGGCCTCAAACTCACAATGACCCGCCTGCCTCTGCCTCCCAAGTGGGAAGGCTATTTTTCCAGCTCTCAGCAGCATTTTAGTTGCCTGTAGCTACTTGTCTAGGAGTGTGGTCCTGTGAGATTTGCGCCTTCCGTGTTAGCATTTCTGTTGGTGTTGCTCTTGTTCAGGTCTTGTTTAGGCAGCCATACTATTGAAGCATTATGGTGTAACCACTTTTTGGTTGTTTCTAGGAGACACAATCTCACAGCAGACTTCCTGGTCCTCTGGCTCTTACAGCCTTTCTGCCCCCTCTTCCTCCATGCTTCCTGGGCTTCAGGTGTAGGAGTTGTGTTGAAGGTGTATCCACTGGGGATAGGAACCCCCTGACCAGACGTTCTCTTCATTTTTACAGTTGTGGGTTTTTCTGTACTGGTCTGTCTGTTGCAAAGAGAAGCGTCTTTGAAGAGGGGTGAGAGCTACAGTTATTTATGCAGAATATAAGGACAACTATTTACAATGCAGTTTTAACAAAATGAGGATAATAGGCTCTCCTCTAAGATCCACGCCCTCACTAGCCTCTGTAACTGGGTAGGTTTCCAGTGCATTTTTCTTTTTATTCTAGTAACAGAAGATTTTTAAAAATGTATTAAATATAATTACATCATTTCCCCCTTCCCTTTTCTCATTCTAACCCCTCTTTTGTGTCTCTCCTCACTCCCTTACAAATGATTTTCTTCCTGTTAAGCAGACCTTAAGTCCAATTAGAGAGCTGTTGGTTACTGCAAAGAAATGCATGACACTATTGCACCCTTAGGGACAGCTTGACTTGCTGGTCATTGTTATGGATCACAGGTACCACAGCTTCCCTCCGTTGGCAGCTGTGAAGCACCTTCCAGTACTATGAAAGCTGGTCCTCAGGAGAGGAGGCTTTCAGGTCAGACCCAGCTCTGGACCCTGTATCTTCAATGCATGTCAATAATAGATTTGTTTTTTAATTAAGCAGGTAACTTTTTTTTTAAAGCAGGGTTAAACTTTTAGATTTCTCAAAGGATTAAGAAACGAAGACTTTTCCCCCCAGTGTAACTAGGTGCGGGCTTCTGATACTGAGTGCCATTTCTAGAGCTGTCACCTGCCACTCAGCGGATTCCGAGCTGTCAGCCTGCACTGCTCTGCAGCCTCAACTTCAAAGGCCTTCAGCAGGCTCCGGCGCTCTCTGCTCTTAATGATGCCTTTCAGATTGTGTTTCACAGGCAGAGTGGACTACTCATCAATTTTAAATTTTGTTTTATTACAGAATATTTAAAACAATGAGATATACATGTAACACACATATAGGTAGATCGGCGATTCTCAATGGGGCAATTTTAGAACCTCCCGCCCATCCCCCATCCCCATCCCCAGGGGACATTTGGTAATGTCTGGAGACATCTTTGTTGTCACAGCTGGTGGAAGGCACTGGCAGCTGGAGGGCAGAAAAACTTGGGATACTGCTTAAAGTCCTGTACTGCAAAAGACAGCTCCCAAGGAAAACGTTTTTTCCAGCACAAAATGTCGGTAACGTCACACCAAGAAGACAGAGGCAGCGTACACACAGCCCCAACGCCGCATGCAATGGCTACAACCCAGTCACTACTGTCCCAGTGTCAGGTGTGCCTTCCTTCCCTGCCAGCCTGCCCTCCATGGAAGGGGGTTCTGCCTGAACTTTATCTTACTTTTTGGTCCTCGTCCCTTTTCCACTTTTGAAACAATAATTATCTTTTTGGTTTTTTTTTTCCTTTCTAAATTCTTTTTAAAAAATCGTTTAACTATTTTATTTCTGCCTACTTTAGACCTTTTAAAAATAAAATTTTAAAACTACATTCATTTATTTACTGGGGGAGAGAGGTGAGAACAACAACTCAAATATGAGACCAGAGGACAACTTGCAGGAGTTGGTTCTCTCCTTCCACTGTCTGTGTCTTCCAGATCAAGTGCTTGGCAGCAAACACCTCTACCAGGTTAGCCATCTTACCAGGCTTAACTAGGAACTTTGCAAAGACAGTATTATATTGTCATCAGTCTTCTGTGGCTTGTTTTCCTCGCTGATGTAATGAATTCTAAGACTCATCCATTTCCTGTTCATCATCATCTGTGTTGCTTCTGTTGGTTTTCGGTTTTGTTTCTGCTATTCTTTTGTGTTTTGTTGTCGTCGGCTTTTCTTGTGGTAATTAGCTAAAGCCTCCAGCAATGAGGCTCATGTGTGCTAGGCAAGGGCTCTACCACCGAGTTACATCTTGGTTTTGCTAATTTGAGCAGAAACGGTGTTTGTATTTATGGGTCTCAGGGATTTTTGTCTTTTGATTTGTTGTTTGTTTCTTGTGACAGGGTTTTATGTAGCTGAGGCTGCTCTCTTTATAGACCAGGCTGTCCTCAAACTCACAGAGATCTGCCTGCCTCTGCCTCCCCAGTGCTGGGATTGAAGGTGTGTACCACCCGCTGGGTTTATTCCACTTTCTTATGCTATCTGCCATCCCAAGTTTCTCATTTTAAAAATATAATATTTTGTTAATGTTTTTAGAATTTCATATGTGCGTACACTTGTAAATGAAAATTTTTATTAAACTATATTTATTAATACTTAATAACCTATAACACCTTATATCTAACAACACCTGAACAACCCAACCCTTACCATTTTTTAAAAGATACCAAGCCGTGGGTCCTTAGGGCAACTTGTCAGCCTTATCTGCAGGCACACCTCAAGTAGTAATCAACAGTATGGCTCTGGCATACTTATAGCAGTCTTAATTCAGTTTAGGTTTGAGCTTTTTCCTCAGGCTCAGAGCCTAGTGTCACTCATGGCTCATATAGCCTGCCTGCTTCAACCACTCAGCTTGGGACCAGCCTCAGTCAGCTGAGACTGTCCACAGACACCTCAGGCCAGCCATTTGAACTGGCTGAACCCTGCAGGGTGGGTGTTGTCCCGTGTGTGGTTTAGTCTTTGGTTTCCAGGCCTATAGCAGGTCCCTGGCTTCCTCAGCAGGGCTCTGTCTCTGGAGTCTCTCAGACCTGCAGCTTCTATCTCTGCAGTCTCCTTACTTATTAGCATGCCTTAGGCCACTCTGCCATCCTGCCTTTGTCACTTTCTCTCAGCCTTTGCCTCCTGTTTCCTCAACAATTCTCAGTTTATGTGCTGAGGCTTCCACCACCGATTCTTACTGCTTCAGGGCTGATGCGGCCTAAGGGCTGGCAGCTTCACACCTCGTAGTCTCTTGCAAGGGCTTCTTTCTCACGGCTCCGGCTTCTCACTTTGTCTCCAGCTCTCTCTACCCCGAACCCTGTCTCTTGGGCTTAAATATGGCTTGGTTCTTGGGGTCTTTCAAGGTCTCTCTCAAGGTAACCGGTGGCCCCTGGTCACACCCCTCCACCAGGCTCTTTTTCCATGTCTCTCAGAGCCATAGCTTCAAAACATGGTTTTCATTTTGGCTATGCACACTTCAGCCTAGCTAAAAGCCCCCTTTCAGTTTCTCAGGCTTCCAGAGTGTCTTCTCAACGGTTGTCCAGAACCATGTGCTGCCAGGTGCCAGGCTGATCTGCATGCCCCCTAAGAGTCTGCATTTCAGAAGCTTTTGCTAATTCACTAAAGAAAACTAACTCCCATTACACACACTATTTTCATCACGTTCGCTCTCCAAATCTCCCCCTATCACTTATCACTCAGATCCACTCCCCCAACTTCCCTCCTAACTTCATGCACTGTGTCTCTCAATAATTTACCAAGTCCAGTTGCTGCCCATCTACTATGTGTGGTGCCTTCTACTGGGGTATGGTCAACTCGAGGGCCACACCCTTAAAGAAACTAGCTTTCCCTTCTTCTGCGCCCATCAACCATCAATAGGTCCTCAGCCAGGGGTGGAGACTTGTGAGTCCCTCCTTCTCTATCTTGGCAAGTTACTGCTTAACTTTGTACAAGTCTTGTGAACACACCAAATTTCTTCTATATCAAGTTCCCACAAATGCCTGGTCTGTTTCTAAGCCCTCTATTCTGTCATACTGAGGTCACTTTATCTGTCCTGGTACCAATGTATTGATTTCAATAGCTTTATAATAATAATTGATAGGTTATAGGTCATACCTCACCCTTCAAGAATCTCATCTCCTCCTTCATGAATCTCTCAAAAGGCCAGGGAGATGGCTTAGTGGGTAAAGTTCTTGCTACACTAACAGGAGAATTGAGAGTTTAGGTCCCCAGAACCCATGTCAAAACAAAACAAGAATCCAGGCATGACAGCGTATGTCTATAATCTCACCGTTGAGAAGGCCGAGATAGGAGGATCCCCAGGATTTGATGGAAAGCTAGATTAGCTGAATCAGAGAAATTCAGGTTCTGGGAGACTCTGTCTTAAAAATAAATTGGTGAACAATTGAGGAAGACACTTGATACTGAGTTCTGGACTCTATGTCTCTCCCCACCCACCATCCACCACCCTCTGGCAGCACACACACACACACATGAATGTCTTGACTCATTCCTTTCTGATTTTTTATATAATTTTAGACTCAGTGTTTCCAGTTACATAAAAATTCCTAATGGCATTTTCATTAGATTGTATATAATGTATAGAATATTTTGAAAATAACTAGGGTTTTCATTTTTAGAGATATGTATAATATATAATATATGTATTATATATGTGTGTGTGCGTGTATAGGGAGAGAGATAGAGAGACAGAGATAGAGACAGAGAGAGACAGTCCCACATACTCATGTGGCCCAGGCTGGTCTCAAACTCTACATGTAGCTGAGGATAACCTTGAACTGATCCTCCTTCTTCTGCCTCCATGTCAGTGTGCTTGACTTCCAAGTGTTAAGTGTGTCCTATCTTTCCATCTGTTTAAGTCTTCTTCAATGATGGTGGTAAAGTTTTATAGTTTTTTGTTTAAAGCCTCCTTGCCTATCTAAAACAAAAGTCCTTATAAATCTCTCTTATTGTTGATTGTTTCTCTTGGTCCTTGCATATGGTATCTTTTGCCAAGCATGTGGTATTTGATAGTTATGTGAATTTTCCTGAAATTGTATTTGTGATATTTTTGTGTGCGAAAATGTCAAGAAAACTTTATGTAAAACAAAACAATAAAAAATAAAAGATCAGAGTATGTCGGGCGTGGTGGCACATGCATTTAACCCCAGCACTCAGAAGCAGAGGCAGGCAGATCTCTGTGAGTTCAAAACCAGCCTGGTCTATAGAGTGAGTTCCTGGATAGCCAGGGCTTAGTACACAGAGAAACAGGCAACCCTGTCTTGAAAAACAAACAAACAACCCTAAAACAGCAACAACAAAAAGATCAGAATACACAACAAGAGAGCATCAGGGCACATGAGTGAAGATACTCAAAGGTCATTCATGGAATTTTTTTGAGGCTTTAAATGAGATGGCTTCCCTTAGAGAGGGCTTGCATTTGAAAATGCTAAAGATCTCATATATATATATATATATATATATATATACACACACACATACATATATGTATATATACATATATATGTATATGTATTTTATGTATAGCAATGTAGTTTACATATTACATAACATTATTGTCGAGGAATTTTAATTCAGAATATGACTGTTCTGGCAAGAGATTCAATCCAAAGACCTCCTAGGTCTGTGTGATCCTTCTGGAATATGGATATGACCTCAATTCCAGTAGACAGAAGCAAGCAGATGTCCAAGTTCAAGGTCAGCCTGGTATAGATGGAGTTTCAGGTAAAGAAAAGATTAGGTCCAGGCATGGAGGTACACTCCTTTAATCCCAGCACTCAAGAGACAGAGGCATGAAGATCTCTTGAGTTCTAGTCAGTTCTGTCAGTCAATTTGATTGAGTCAGTGAGTTGAGAGGCCATGCAGTGGAGGTGAGTTTGTGGCAGTTCAGTTTGTGGAACTCAGAAGCAGTTTTACCAGGAGAGTTTTACAGAGACAGGCTGAACAGAGAACAAGCTAGGCACAGGTGAAGACGGAACGAGCCAGAGAATGAGGAGGAGCCAGAAGATTAGAACAGATTGCTAGAGTTAGTGTGAGGCCAAGCAGAGCAATTCAGTCAGAGGCCGAGAGAGAAGCCAGCTTGAATCAGTCGGCTTGGAGAGGAGTCTGAGCCAGAACAGCTGAGTTGACCAGCAGAGTTCAGAAAGCACTAGAAAGGGTGACCTTCTTCAGCATTAAGTCTCAGAGGCTGAAAACATTCTAGACCTAGATTAGATTGTACAGAGGCTGGAAGATTCCAAGACTAGGCCTGGGTTAACAGACGGAGGCAGTAAACCCTCGAGACAAAAATTACATCAGGAAAATAAAATTTACTTTTACACATTATATTTTCATGATTTTATATAGTTTTAAACAGAGAAAAAGGGTAAAAGTTTCAGGTTATAGTTCCCTACCCCAACCACAGAGGCTGGAGATACTGCTCAGAAATTAAGAGCACTGGCTGCTCTTCCTGAGGACCAAGTTTGATTCCCAGCACCCACATGGTAGCTCACAACTGTCTTTACTCCACTGCCAGGGGACACAAAGTCTTCTTCTAGACTTTGCAGACACTAGGCATTTGTGTGATACATAGACATACATGTAGGCAAAATGTCTGTACACATAAAATAAAAATAAATAAATCTTTAAATTTTAAACATTTTGTTTAAACTTTATTTTATGTTTTATTGATTAATTGATTGATTGATTTTGGTTTTTCCAGACAGGGTTTCCTGGTGTAGCCCCAGGTGTCCTGGAACTTGCTTTGTAGACCAGGCTGGCCTTGAACTCAGAGATCCACCTGCCCCCTGCCTCCTGAGTGCTGGGATTAAGGATGTGTGCCACATACCACCCATCTTTTCAAAATAACTTTTTTCCAATTACATTTCTCCAAGTAGATTAATGCAGCAAATATATTCAGTCACATCATGTCTAAGTCCTATTGCTCTATAGGCAATGAAATCGAATAAAAGCCCAGTTTTCACAATAACTTCCTCAAAGAAAGAGGACTTGTTGGATTCTTCTGGAAGGCAGCCTGGATATATTTTCCTTTAAGACGTTTGTTAAGGGTGGGAACGTTAGCAAAACTGGTAGAGAATTTGCTTAGCTTGCACAAACGGTACCTTCTATCCCCAGCACCTCATCAGGGGTGGTGGCACATTCCTGTCCGCCTAGCACTAGGGAAAGGGTGAAGATAGGAGGAGCTAGGGTTCAAGGTCATCTCCAGCTACATGGGGAGTTCGAGACCAGCCTAGGTGCTGGAAAACAAACCTGGGTCCTGTACGAGAGCAGCAACTGCTCTAAATGCTGAGCCATCTTTCCAATTTTTTTTTTAATTTTGAGACCCTGTTATTTATTAATGTATCTACCATCTAGATCTTGAGTTCTTTTTTTAATTTAAAAGTTAATTTTATTAGTACTATAAACATTGGCCATATTTTTGTAAACTATCCAAAAATTTAAAAGTACAAACAGTTGAAAATTATGGATAATACTAACATGTAGGAGTTCACTATTTTCTTTTTTTTTTAAATGAATTTATTTGTTTGTTGCTTCAGGTTACATCTCCATCATATTGTCCTCTTTCCCCCCTCCCAGACCCTCCCTCCCACCCTCTGTCCCCTATCCCTTCCATCCCACTCCTCTGGAGTACAGTGTCCCTACATAACAGTCCCCCGCCGCAGTTCAGAAGTTATATGAGGGCCAAGAGCCTCCTCATACACTGGGGCCTACAAGGCAGTGCCACCAGTGAAAAGTGTCTCATTTCCAGGGAGAGAAAACTAAAACAAACAAACAAAAAAGTCTATGTCCATGTTCCCTTTGGTGCGTTGGTTGTAGTATAGATATCCTGTACTATATAGCTAAAATCCAACTTAGATCTTGAGTTCTTTATATCACTGTCTACTACAAAGAACTGGGACTCTTGGTGGAATTGTCTGATTTTTCAGGTGGGAACAGGAGAGTAGAAAGGGGACATGGAACAGCTTGTTGGGCCAAAAATGTTTTCTCACAAAATGCTACAAAATAAATGGAGACATGTCAAAAGGACATGGGAAGCAATCTGAAGAAGCTTCCTCTGGCCAAATCTGGGACACTTTTAACATCAAAGTAAATTATGACAGAAATTAATTATAGCCTAACGAGTAAAGTAAGAGTCCGTAGTGGAGACAGCTGGCTAGTTAGCCAGAGGGCTGGGAAGAGAAGTCCCTCCCCACCCCACCCCCCACAGTAGAATTCCAACTAATGACAGGAGAAAAAAAAAGATACAGTTGGCAAATCGCTATGCAACCAATACAGTAGCACTAGCTTGAAAGAAGATTCATTGATGTGTAACTAAAAGGGGACTGTTTGCTGAAGAGTAAGACATTTACATAGCCGCAAAGCACAGCTTCACAAATTACTTATCAATTACAAAGAGAAAATAGTAACTTTATGGCAGAGAGACTTGGCAGACCACACCTCACAGCCGCAATTAAAGGGAAGATAATGGGTGACGAAAGCCTGACCTGTGCCTCCTAATAGGATGTACCGGGAACCCAATGTTGTTTATGCAGAATTCCTGGAAGAACAAAGTCTACCCAACTCTGATCAGGAAGTATCAGAGAAGCCCAACTCAAGGAACAGCCTACTAAAGCAATGAGCCTGTAATCTTTGAAAGAGCAAACATTTTGGGGGTTTTGTTTGTTTGTTCAGTTATTTTTGGTGGTGCTGAGACTCGAACCCTGAGCGTGCCCTGTGCATGCTAGGCAAGCAGTCTATGGATGCCCTGCATGCCCACCTCTGGAAAATGAAGAAAACTGAGAGAGCTGTTCCAGATTAAAGATGCCACAGAGACATGGGCTGGAGAGATGGCTCAGCGGTTAAGAGTACTGGCTGGTCTTCTAAAGGACCCGGGTTCAAATCCCAGCACCCACATGGCAGTTCATAGCTGTCTGTAATTGCCAAGCGCACACACCTTTAATCCCAGCACTCAGGAGGCAGAGGCAGGAGGATCTCTGTGAGTTCAAGGCCAGCCTAGCCTACAAAATGAGTCCAGGACAGCCAGGACTACACAGAGAAACCCTGTCTTGAAAAACCAAAAAAAAAAAAAAAAAAAGATGCCACAGAGACATCTCTTCTACATGAAGTCCCTGGTCCTAGATTGGATCCAGGGAAACAGCAATAAAGAATACTGTACAGCCGACGTGCTGGCTCAGCAGGCAAAGACTTGCCACATAAGCCTGACGACCCGATACCCAGGGCACATAAAGGTGAAAGGAGAACACCAAAGCCACTAAGTTGCCCCCTGACCTCCACATGGGCTCTATGGCACACATCCCCACTGTAAGAGAAATATCAAAGTATAAATTAAAATCATTTCCATTGTTTCTATTCATCCCACTATTGTCGTTTGCTTGGGGAAAACTGAAAAGTTACACAGGAATAGGCCGGCAGGCACGGTCCCTGGGTGTACAGCCTGTACTCTTTCTTTTTTTTTTTTTTTTTTTTTTGGTTTTTCGAGACAAGGTTTCTCTGAATATCTCTGGCTGTCCTGGACTCGCTTTGTAGACCAGGCTGGCCTCGAACTCACAAAGATCCGCCTGCCTCTGCCTCCCAAGTGCTGGGATTAAAGGCGTGCGCCACCACCGCCCGCCTGTACTCTTTCACGGCCTTGCTGAGATTGTTGTTTACACCGAGATCCTTCCCCCTACTCATGTTTTCCTTTTACCGGGTGAGAAGAGGATTGGACAAGGAGGAAGAAAAGCGAGGAGTGGAGGGAATTCTATTCTGTTAGGCTGTAAGCAGCTCTCCAGCACTGGGCGGAGCACCTCTGCAGGGAGCAGATGACAGGCAGCCAATGTTTTTGTCTTAGGGGAAGCGATCAGCACCTCCGGGGGGGGAGCACTGGTAGCCAAACTGCCAGAAGCGGGGCCCAGAGCAGGCACAGGGTTCTGGTGGATTATGGCAAAGGTTCTCAGCCAGTATTCTCTAGCCTCCCAACACTTTCTCTCTCCTGCTTGTCTTTCTCCTTAAAAGTTCCTCATTAGGGACTTTGGGGAGAAAAGATGTTTTAGGATCATTACTGCTCTATGTGGTGGTTTTTTGTTTGTTTGCTTGTTTGCTTTTGAGGGGAAGGGACTATATTAAAAGTTGCATAACATAAAACAGCGTATTTTGACATTTAAAATACCAATTCAGTGGTATTTGGTACATTTGTGTTGTGTGACCATCATCTCTGAGCATCTCTAGAACCCATATTGAAACTGTACTCACTAAATAGCAAATTCCCACTAGCTTTCCCATCAGCCCCTGGGAGCCACTGTTCCACACTCTGCACCTCTATGAATTTGACTGTTCGGAGTGGTTCATATAATTGGAATCACACCAGTATTTGCCCTTGCATGTCTGGTTTCTTTCATTTAGCATCATGTTTTTAAGGCTCGTCCTCATCTACTACACTGAGGTTTTTATTAGGATTTATTTTTGTTTATGTGTATGTATGTGTGTATCAGAGAGAGAGAGAGAGAGAGAGAGAGAGAGAGAGAGGACATATGTGCATATCCATGGAGGCTAGAAGAGGATCTTGGATCCCCTGGAGCTGGAATTATTGGTGTTAATGAGCTGCCCAACGTGTGTGCTGGGAACAGAACAGCCAGTGCTCTAACCACTGAACATCTCTCCAGCCCCTAGCAACTGAGCTTTAAGGATAACTTGATTTTGATGCACAGGGTCCCGTCTTTGCTACAGACTTCGGGTGGCTGTTGGCTTCCCAATTATAGAGAGCAGTCCCTGCCTGATTCTCTGCTGACAGGCTTCTTGCTGCAAATGTTCAAATATAACATGTGGCCCAGGGAAAGTAACTGGAAATGTCGCGTTATTGCTTTATATCATGTCACCCTGCATTAACTTCAGCAGTGAAAAATAAAACATGGATTCATTCTGCCCTACAGAATTTTTATACGCTCCTCACATCTCTGAAAAGCTAAAAACTCCTGAGATGGTTTTCTCCCTTAGGGGATTGCCTAAGGAATTTGAGGAATTTTTTTCTTCTGGAAGAATTTGTTCATGCTTGGAATAGAGAGAGTGAAAAAATCCGGAAGACAGCCAGAAAATGCAGAAAACATTGAAGCTGTTTATTCTAACTTGAGGGAAGAACGACATTTGGAGCCATAATCTGACCCCTGCCAACTCACCGTTCTAGAAGGATGCAGTGTTTGAGGCCACCTGCTCTTTGTTTCCCACTGTGAGTGACGCCTCTGTCAGAGGGGCTTCATCCTCCCACCCCACTCCACCTGCCCCCTAGTATCCCACAGGAAGCCCAGTGACACGCAGAGTTTAAGAAGGGTCGAAAGAATGAAGACTGAAAACAAACCCAAAGAATAAAAGAAAATAGGAGCTTGCTCCTTAGCTAGACCTGGATGTGGGGAAAATCTGTGGTAGGCAAAATAGCCGATAGTTTCCAGACCCTGTTCTATGTTTTGGTTTTTCAAGACAGGGTCTGGCTGCCCTAGAACTTAGTCTGTAGACCAAGCTGTCCTAGAACTCGGATATTTATGACTCTGCCTCCCAAGTGCTGGGATTAAAGGCCTGAGCGGCCACACCCGGCTTTTGAGACTCATATTCTTAAGCTGAAGAAACAAATAAAAACTAATACGGTTCTGAAAAGCAAATTGTATAACAGAATGATAGACTGGATTGCTTTCAGAATGACAGTTATATCCAGAAATGTCTTTCAGCTTTAAAAGTTTTAGCTCAATATCATTGGGTACAATACTCATTGAAGTGTTTACACATCAACCTCTTAGTTTTAAAGAAAACATTAGATAAAATAACTATTTATTTAAGTACTGATGGACTTAATGGATCTTCCAGGTACTGAAGCATAATTGATTCAGGATTTTCTTTTATATATGTAATGCATGTATAGAAGCATATTCATGTACATATACATACTGTATACATATGTATATACTTATATATGCACTATATATACTATATATAATATGTATGAGTATCCTTAGGCCCTAGGTTTGTTAGATAAAGGTTTCAAACTACCTTGAAATAAAGATGGAATATTTTAACTAGACATTAGCATTTTTTCTCTAGGACACTAAAGCCCTGTGCTATTTTGTAGTGTTTGTATAATGGCCCAAATGTTCTAGGTTTTGCCAAAGTACGCTTTATGTAACTTGTACGTCATCCTTGTGGAGATGGCAAAAGACAGCATGAAACTGTCTAACAAAAAGACTCCTACAGTCACAAGTAGAGAAAACAAGGCCGGTCCAGTGGTAGAGTGCTTATGTAACATTCGAGAAGTCCAGGTTTGACTCCTAGCACCACAAAAAGAAGATAAGAAGATACCATGAAAAAGAGCCACTTTGTATAAGGCAATGAAAGCTTTCTTGGGAGGATGGAAAAATAGGTGAACTGTAGGTTTACATGTAGGAGTAACTATGTTGGGTTATTTTGTTTGTGGTGGTCATAGTTTGGGTTTTGAGAGGGTTTTTTTTTTTTTAGTGTTGGTGGTTTTTTTTTTTGTTTTGCTTTTGATGATCATTTATTTATTTATCTTTTGACAGTTTCATACATGGGTAAAATGTGTCTTTTTCACAGCCACCTCCACCTCCCACTCCCCCAGAACCCACAACACATGGATCCCACCTTCCTGTCCTCTCATACAGCCTGCAGGTCCTGTTCAGGAACCACAGCTGCTGGAGCTGTTTAAGTACAAGTGTCCAGGAGACAGCGCCATGAAGCATTCTCCCTCATCCCCAGCTTTGCATTCTTTCTGCCTCATTTTCCTCGATGTTTCCTGAGCCTTGGAGCATGGGGGAGGTTGGTAGAGGTGTCCCCTTTAAGGTGGGCATGTGGAGGCCATTTGGAGATACTAGCCATCCATGTGCTTCTGGGCTGTCCTAGCTCCTGCTTGACCAATGCTAGCAGTGACTTTAACTAAACCACAGACTCTCACTATGTCTTTTCTTCCTTGTGTGCTGTCCTTTTACATCTGTTGTCTCAAAAGACAAGAAACAAAAACATGTTGTCTCAAAAGACAAGAAACAAAAAACATGAGTACATCTTCCTTCCTTCCTTCCTTCCTTCCTTCCTTCCTTCCTTCCTTCCTTTCTTTCTTTCTTTCTTTTTAATTTGAGACACTCTATACCCTGGGCTGGGATGGAACGTGTCACATAGCTCTGATTGGACTTGAATTTGCAGTAATCCTCCAGTCTCAGCCTCCCTAGTCCTTAAATTAATTATAGGTGTGAGTCACTACACCCCCTCAAGAACACAGATTTAAACATAAATTAATGAGAAGCCTTAAAATAACAATAACTCTAAAAACTCACTCCAAGGTGTTCTTTACCAGACTCATAGGCTTCATTTGTCTGATAAAAATTTTCGATCCCACCAGGCGTGGTGGCGCACACCTTTAATCCCAGAACTTGGGAGGCAGAGGCAGGAGGATCTCTGTGAGTTCAAGGCTAGCCTGGTCTACAAAGTGACTCCCAGGACAGTCAGAGCTGTTACACAGAGAAACCCTGTCTCAAAACAACAACAAATATGTATTTATATGTGTGTGTGTATATATATATATATATATACCCCAAACTGATTTAGAGAATATATTCTGATTTTTAAAAATAAGAATAAAAATAACCTGTTTCTGGAGGGTGAGGAGAGGAAAAAGCCTGCAAAGTCTTTCCTCTCTCCCAGTCTACTAATCTAACCCCCCACTTTTCCTCCCAAAATCTTAAGAATGATCCAGTGTATTAAGCACAAACAGTAGGCCATAAAAATAGCTTTTGTCTATTTTAATGTCAGATATAGTTACACTTCAATCTTTCTTTTAACACATCTTCTATCTTCAGACAAAACACAAGACAAGAATTAGTTTTAAATTTAATTGTCAAGAAATATGCTTTTCCCTATATAATTATTGAAAAGTAAATTTATTTTTCTTTTTTTTTTTTTTTTTTGGTTTTTCGAGACAGGGTTTCTCTGTGTAGCCCTGGCTGTCCTGGACTCGCTTTGTAGACCAGGCTGGCCTTGAACTCACAGAGATCCACCTGCCTCTGCCTCCCGAGGGCTGGGATTAAAGGTGTGCACCACCACCGCCCGGCAAAAAGTAAATTTCTAAAAAGAAAAAAGACTGTGTAAAAAAAAAAGTTAAAAGTTACGAATGAATAATACTAAAGACTATATTTCCAAATGAACCTTACAATAAATATTTAATTCTATCATCATTTATAATAAAAAAATGTACTTAAAATTTCTTCCTTATTACATCACACAAGAATGGCAGAGGAAGTAAGGGAGGGACTGGAGAGATGGCTCAATGGTTAAAAGTACTGGCTGCTCATCCTGAGGACTTGGGTTCCATTCCCAGCACCTACATGGCAGCTCACAACTGTCTGTAACTCCAATCCCAGGGACCCGATGCCCTATTTCTGGCCTCCACGGGCACCAGGCACACCAGGCTTGGTGTGCATACATACAGGCAGGCACTCACCTATACACATTAAAAAACAGAATCTTTAAAACATAAAAACTTACAGAATGAACGTCAGGGACTGAAGAAAAACCTGCAAACAAGAAGGTTTGCTTTATTTTAAACCCCTAGGAACTGAACGGTTGGGGGGAAGTGACTCTTTCATGGTTAGCAACATTTTTCAAGCAGGAGTCAATAGTAAACTAACTGTATAATTGTAGGGCCCCTTAGAAGTTCAGTCCCAATGACTCTTAGTTCTTTTATGGCTTATTTTAAGACTTGCCACATCATCACCTCTTAACATAGAGGAGGATACCACAGGTTAGCACATCAGAGAGTCTGAATCAAATGCTGAGTGTGCACAAGTTTTAGGAACACTTAAGCCAGGTTATTTTATTTTACTGTCCCACATTTTTGCATGTACAAGTACAATATATTAGAAAGTAACCCATGCTTAGTTACACTTATAACAACCCTTCCAGTTAAGATAAAATTAGCATTTTGACCAAATCATAATAGGATTTGCAAAGGGTGAGTGTGTATGTGTGTGTAAGAGATAGAGAGAGAGAGAGAGAGTGTGTGTGTGTGTGTGTGTGTGTGTGTGTGTGTCTGTATGTGTATAAGGGTTGCAGTCTTTTGTCCTGCTTCAGCCTCCCAAAGGCTAGGAATATAAGTGTGCACCACCATACCCAGGGTTGTAGTCTTCAAAAACATTTTAAAGTTATTAATTGACACAAAATAATTGTATGTAGTTATGAAGTAATGTGCTTTTTTTTCTCTCTCTCTCTCATAATGGCACATACCCTAACATCTTATAATGGTAGCATCTGAAGTTTAATTATTTAAATTGGGGGTTTGGGGCTTTCCCACCCCACAGAACAGAGAGCTGGTGAACTTAGGTGAGTTAAGGTTTACAAGCGGAGGCTGGGCCTGACTGCGGCTGGCTTGACTCCACTCGATCAGAATCTCTTCACTTTTACTGTCCTCACTTAGGAACTTTTTAGCTCTGGGTTTTTAATAACACGTGATCCCTATTTAACAGTACCTCAAGTATTTCTCAGAAGGAGACAGTGTAGATGTTTGGTTTTATATGAACGGCCTTGCTCATAGACATCTTGCTTCCTTTGCTAGGGGCGCAGGCTGCATCTTTATTGAAATGTTCCAGGGTCAACCTTTGTTTCCTGGGGTTTCCAACATCCTTGAACAGCTGGAGAAGATCTGGGAGGTAAGACAAGCATACCTTATAAGAAAAAAGAGATACCGACATTGCAAACTTGGAGCCAAATTTGCTTTAGAGATGAAGCAATCCATCTGCTCAAGACACTAAGCTGTACCTAAGGCGGTAGAAACTATGGTATTTGCCACAGAAATGAGTGGTTAGGAAACTGCTGCTGTACCATACTGGATTATTAAGCCACCCCAGTAAAGACAATTGGGTCTCTGGCTTCCTATTATTAGTACTATTTTCTCAGTTCCTGGCAGCAATTTTTGCCTGGAACAACTTGGTCATACCAGTGCTGTTAACCTTAACTTTAATTCTACCATATATTTGGCCCCGAATCTTCATCAATAGGAGATAAGACATCAAAATTTCCCAGAACTTCATAAAACAGACTTCCCATGTTAGTGTAGGGAAACCATAGAATTCGTCTTGCTCCTGCACATGGCATGGTACCTAAAATGCTAAAAAAAAACTTGGTGTGTGCACACATGTGTGAGTATGGGTGTGTAGAGTGTACATATGTTGTACGAATGTGTATGTGAGCATGGGTATGTATAGTGCGTGTATATGTGTGTATGAATATTTCTGTGTACACAAGTGTGTATAGGAATGTGAGTGCATGTGTGTGTAAGTGTGTGTTAAATGTATGTGTGCCTGCACATCTGTATGAATGTATGTATGCGTATGTGCCGTGCCT
>CAJQZJ010010085.1:10632194-10650672 GCA_907164525.1 Lophiomys imhausi
TGGTAACAACTCCATCCACTGGCTGTGGGACTTATTCTGAGATGGTGATAACAACTCCATCCAAACCCCACTTGGCTTCGTGTTCCAGAAGGCTTTTATTTTCATACTCCATCTTCATTAAAAAACAAGAACTTAAATTTGGACATCTAAAACATACATCAGGTCCAGCAAGATGGCTTGGTGGGTAAAGGCTTGCTGAACAAGCCTGGAGACCTGAACTTGACACCCAGAATCCACATAAAAATGAAGGGAGAGAACTGGCTGCACAGAGTTGCCCTCCACCCTCCACACACGTGTCTTGACACACACGTGCACACACAGTTGTTTTTTTTTTTTTAAGCATAAACCAGCTCTATTTCACATGATGCTACCATTATAACCAACCAGTGGAAAACCAAATTACAGCCTAAGATGCTGGACACATGAGAAAACAAGAAAATGAGATGAATCCAGTTGAAGAGGCAACGGTTGGAGTAGGGTCATATTTGGCCAATGTTCCACTGCCTGAAGGTCAGTAATTTGAATCCTTTTTAATTTGAGCACATCCAGGAACAGCTGAACGCCTATGCTGAGGCATAATTCAGGCCAGCAGCATTTCCTGCCAATAAGCTTGTAGGACTGGGATGAGAGGCGATGGTCTCCTGCTGCTTCCAACCGTGTGGCTGGAGGGTGGAGACCCAGGCTCAGGACCAGGCGATGGTCTCCTGCTGGCAACCAACCATGTGGCTGGAGGGTGGAGACCCAGGCTCAGGACTGAGGGGATGCAGTGCTTGGCACAATAAACTAAAAAATGTTGGAACTGCTAAAATATTTTTCCTCTAGTATATCAGCTGGTGCCATGTGACAACAGTAAATCCTTCACTCCTCCCTGCTCTGTCCTTCATGTCTCTGTGCTCGCTCCATCCGGCTGGCTTCTTCTTACCTTTGTTTGTCTTTCTCTGGCTCTGTGTAGGTACTGGGAGTCCCTACAGAGGACACCTGGCCTGGAGTGTCCAAGCTGCCTAACTACAATCCAGGTAAGCTTCTAAACATGCCAAGCCCTGGCAATGCCAGGACAGTAGTGACCACCCAGAGTGTCCATCTGGTATTAGACCCAACAAACATAAACTACTAGGTTTGTATATTTTCCAACAAATTATTTCGTTTGTTTGCCTATTTATTTGTTTGTAACAGGGTCTCACTGTGTAGTCCTGGTTGACTTGGCACTTGCTGTGTAGACCAAGCTAGGCTTGAACTCACAGAGACCTACCTGTCTCTATCTCCCAAGTGCTGGGATTTTAGGCTTGGACCACCAAGCCCAGATTAATCCATTTATTAAAAAGATATTGAAATAGCAATTAAGGTTAAGCCAGTTCCCCAATACTGTAAAGCTCGGGTAGCGAGGTGAAAATAATTACAAAGGTCTGTTACCATGGAGTATATATCCATTTCCAAGCACCCCACGGTTCAAAGGGACAGCATGCTTTGAATCCCATGAGCAAGGAATTCTTCTCACTTTTGATCCCACAACTATCACTGAGTTTATTCCCCACTTGGTTGAGCCCTGTGTAAAAGAAAAGCACAAAGCAACAGAGGGAGCTAGAGGGACCTAGACCCAGAGTAAGCCAGGGAAGTTGCCACTAAAGAACCGCCTCTCTGCCAGACAACTGGTCATTTCTGTCCTCCACGAGTAGCTGCTGGGGATAGATAAGGAAGCGTTAGAAGTACTGTCTACAGGGAAATTCTTGGAGAAGCAGTCCCCAAGCCATGGCCAAAATGGTCAGATAACCAAGAAGTCACTTTGAGGGTTTGAGACAGAAGGGAGGAGACAGCCAATGTTCTT
The DNA here is from genome assembly GCA_907164525.1 of Lophiomys imhausi. Lineage (NCBI taxonomy): Eukaryota > Metazoa > Chordata > Mammalia > Rodentia > Muridae > Lophiomys > Lophiomys imhausi. The sequence goes on from CAJQZJ010010085.1 coordinate 10,634,017, forward strand.
GAGAATGAAGGTGGGCCATCTCAGAAGCCCTGGGAACCAGAGAAGCAAGCAAAGGGCCATGCTGATCCTAACCCCTCCCTGGCAGGATTGGGGAGTGGGGGGGAGAGACGCACATGAACAGACCAGAACATGACTGAGATGAAAGCGCTCTGAGCTAGACTATATAGTCTTTATTTTCTCACACCGTCCCACTACTAAACCCCCAAATTTCCCAAATTGTCCTAATAGACTTTGGTATGAGGTTTTCCTGGAAGAGTTTCATGAGAGCAAGAAATTGTAGAGCGTCTTCAAAAGTGATTAAGGAAGAAAACAAAAATCCGGGTGTGCTGGTATCAGCCCATAATCCCAGCACTTGGGAGGCTAAAGCATGGGAAACTTGGATCTAAAAGGCCAACTGAGGGAGAGGGAACAAAAAAAAACCAGGAAGAAGAGACGTTGATAGAAGACAGACATGAGGTGACAAGGCTTTCCCTCCACCACCACCCCTTTTTTTTTGCTTCTTTGTTTTGTTTTGTGTTTTTTCAAGACAGGGTTTCTCTGTGTAGCCCTGGCTGTCCTGGACTCACTTTGTAGACCAGGCTGGCCTTGAACTCACAGAGATCCGCCTGCCTCTGCTTCCCAAGTGCTGGGATTATAGGCGTGCGCCACCACCGCCCGGCAATTACAGACAGTTGTGAACTGCCACGTGGGTGCTGGGATGTGAACCCGGGCCCTTAAGTCGGTGCTCTTAACCTCTGAGCCATCGCTCCAGCTTTTCCCTTTTTATCCCACACCTATTACTTTTACTCAAAAACCTGTGCATAGCCGTCAGTCTTCCTGAACTAATCAGAGTTAACGAAACTCTATGGAAAGCTAAAGACTAAGTGTGAAGTCCTTTCAACCTCTTTGTGAATGGCATGTTCCTTGCTAAATTGCCTTAGAGCCATTTAGAACTGTTTTATTATTTCTAACTATTTTTTTTTTTTTTTAGAAGTTTAGCTCTCTGGTCTTGAGGTGTAGAATAGTGTCTTTCTCCTTCGGTGGGAGGTGAACACAAGAAAGAAAAGCTGTTTATGGAGGAGATCACGATCCAGTCCGCAATAGCTCCTGGCTCTCGTTGCCATGGTTTCCCAGAGAATCTCCTTCTCATCCTTTCCCATCCACTCTCCTTTGCCTGGGTGAAAATGGGCCCGCTTTCCTTCCTCTGGTCCTAACACAGACACAAGCAGAAGTTTAGAATCGAAAACCACTTAGGCGCATATGCACACAAAGTCACTGTGGTGAGCAAGTCCAGGCAATAATGAGACATTACCATGGCAGATGGTCATCCAACCTAGAAACATCGCCAAACGCTTCCCTGCCAGGTTCCATGCTAAGAAGATAACCAGGCTCTGCAAAGACAGAGAGAAATATGTCACACTGTTCATTTTGCCGTCATGTCGAAGCAATTTTTTTATTTATAAAGAAAATTCTCCAGTCCCAACATCAACAGGGCTTATACTTTTGCATTGTTGTCTCCTTCTGCTTAATTCAGAGGAGTAAAACTGCTTTTGAGTACTTGCTGTCAGTCCCTGGAGGGATGTGTGGGTCTCCAGAGCACGGGTTTGGATTCAGTCCCTGATTCTCACTGTTACTGCAGTGCCCATTAGTGAGGGCTGTTTCTGTGGGTTTAGGAAGCTTATGGTTGTGGGTCAGGCTGAGCATGAGAAGGGATCTTAACCTCAGCCAGGATTTCTAACCCCACCTTTGTAAATCTCAACAGTCTAGCATATCTTGGGCATGGGGTTGGTACTATATTAATAACTTAGTCAAAAGAACTGTGCTTTAAGGGGTAGTTGAGATTCCTGTGCCAGGAGCAAGTCCTAGGAATGAGCAAGCCTCTCTTGAGGCACGCCTTCTACCCCCATTCCTGAACTGCCGCTGTTTCCACAGACTTGAACCGCAATAATTTATGAGACACTGAAGAGGAGGTGGGCGCCAGAACATGACAAGTTCCCCTTCCTATGCAATGCACCCCTATTCCTATTAACCACCCCCTTCCCCACACCCTTCCCGGTCTCTGACTAGCTGCTACTTTACTCTCTTCTTCTGTTGAAAGTCAATGTTTACCTTCTGCATAGAAGTGAGAACATATGAGATTTGTCTTCCTGTGCTCAATTTAGGTTGGTTAACAATGTCCTCCAGTTTTTCATCCATGTTACTAGAATTGACAGAATCCCATTATCTTTTATGGACACGTAGTATTCTGTTACAAGTATATGGCAATTTCCTGCTTCCATTTTTATTTCAATTGATGCCGACCCTGGTCTGTGCCTTGGCTAGTGTGAACAGCGCGAACACCAAGTATAGCTGTGTATATTGATACACTGGCTTCAGTTCCTTTAGATATATATATAGATATAGATAGATAGATAGATAGATAGATAGATAGATAGATAGATGCCCAAAGTAGTGAGATTGCAGGACCCTAGGGTCTGCTTTTTATTTCTGGCTTTCTTTTAAATAAATATTTGCACTGTTTTCCATAATAGCTGTACTCATTACATTCATACCCCTAGTGGGAACAGTGAGAGTTTGTCTTTACCTGTATCCTTCCCTGAGTTTGCCACCGCCACCACCAGCATCATCATCATTTGTGTTTAGGGGTGCTTTTTTGGTTTTTGAGGCCAGGATCTTGTTATGTGGCTCAGGCTGGCCTGGGATTCACTGTACAGCCCATGTTGGCCTCACACTCACAGTGACCCCTTCTGTCTCAGCCTCCCAACGGGCATGTGCCACCACAAACAGCTTACTTTTTGTCCTGTGGATAGTGTCTGTTCTAACTGACATTGGAGGCAGTCTCTTGGTTTTGATGGTTATTTCTCTGAGGATTACTGGTATTTTTTGTAGTGTGTATGTGTGTGTGTGTGTGTGTGTGTGTGTGTGTGTGTGTGTGTGTATTTCCTGTCCATTCACTTTTTTTTTTCTGAGAAATTTCCAGGCATTTGCTCATTTAGAAAATTGTGTGTCGTTACCACTGAGATAAATTCCTAATATACTCTCCACCCAGCACAATCGAGATACTTGGCTGCTCTGAACTTGAGTAGACAGTCCAGTCTCCATCCATGTGCTGTCATTGCTAAGTCTTGTCTGAGTTATGTCTTGAGGAGCCATACTGATTCTGGTGGGGACATTAAAAATCTCCCAGTGCTGACTCCAGTAAGTACCAGCTTTCTCCCAGTTCCAGTGAGCGGGGCTGTGGCTGCTCTAGTAGCCACTTGTACCTGATTAAATCTGGAAGGAAGGCAAGAAGGGTGTACCATGTTCAAGACCGCCTCCTTGGCTCCTCCTTCCTTCCTTCCTTCCCCACTCCCCACTTTAAGCAAGCTGGCTGAGAACTCTCCATCCTCCACTTCAAAGGGCCAGTTGTCTTATTTTGATGTGGGCAGATTGAGAAGTAGGCTTTGAAAAATAGGCCCTTTTTTTGTTGTTGTTTAATCTTTCCTCCTGGGATGGCTTTCTGAGCCGAATATCCAAGTGTCAGTGAGGGGGTTCTGAGGAACCCGGATTCCCAGACTCTCAGCAGGATCACCCTCTAACAGAAATATAAAAGTGAAATATTAAAAACCCTGGAACGTGAACTCCATCTGCAGAGTGGCCAGAGCCTTGCCTGCTTGTACCATGGGGGGAAAAAAGATCTTGAAAAAAGAGGGAGGAGAATGAAGTCTTTGACTGCGAGGTTTACAGGTTTTGTAGAGCACAGTAACTTCCCCTCAAAGAGTGGGTGTTACTCCGTGCTCCCCCCCAAAAAAAAAACTTTATCCTTTGACTCAGCCGTCAGATCTGATCCGCCTGCTCCTGCAAGGCACCCCCTTTCACATGCTAACTGAGGTGCCTGTGATTGGTTGAACAATAAACTGGTCACACTTGCCAAAGGACTGCTATCTTCAACACAATTAGCCAAGAGGCATTAATCAAACTGACTCACCCGCTGAGTTTGCAGGACTCCCGAGTGGGGGAAGGGAAGTAATTTTGGTGACCCTTCCTAAGCATACTAAAGGGGACTCTTCTACCCCAGTGTCTGAAGAGGTTAAAGCCCCAATTGATGGGTATCTGCGATGTGGCGGGTTTGTGGCGCAGTAGATCCCGGGGGCTCAGAGCAAACCAGATGTTCATCTTAGCTAAGATCTGCTAATACAGAGACAGATGTGCGAATCTGAGCAGCAGACACCTCTGGATGTTTGCACAAAGTTCCTCCCGGCCTTCGAACCTCCATTCCCTCCATTCACAAGAAAATGCACTCAGCCCTCAATGGAACCTCAAGGCATTCTGAGACCAACTAAACAGAGACCATGCCCACCCACACAGTGTGGGTTTCCCTGCCAGATAAGAACAAAGCCTACAGGAGAAGGAAAGAGACTCAGTTAAGACAAGGTAACAACTAGCATGGCGTTGGCCCTAAGTACCTGAAGGGCATTAAAATATAGTTCATTCTGAGAGAAAAAGAAATGGGAGCATTTGTGCTTTTGATGTTTTTATTTTTCTTTTCCAAGTCCCCTTTGTCTTGATTTTCAATGGCAACAGATGACAAGGTCTTACCTTGGAGACCTGTTTGCCTCAAAACCACGTAGGGCTTTTCAGGGAATCCACTAAATATTTAGACGTGTCTCTGTTAAAGTAAACAGAGGCCGGCTCCTCTGGAGGCTGTCCAGGCACCGTCTCATTAGATGCAAAGATCTTGTGATAAAGAGGAACTTTTTCTTCTGCCCACACGATCGCAGCCCAGTTGTGGTTTTTAATGTGTCATTGATTGCTCCGTCCAACTCCTTTTGCTCCCCTGAAAGGGTCTGTCGGGGCTCTGTTTGCTTCCTTAAACACGGGTTTTTGAAAGCTCTCATGCTGTGTGAGCTCAAATCCTAGCATTAATGTACTGCTGAGTTCATTTCACCACACTCAAAAGCTCTGAGTTTAAATCCCTCTCAATTCCATTTGAGGCACCAGAAGACTTTATCCTTCCTCACTAATGGTTCCAAGTTTACATCTAGATACTGGGGGTCAAGGACAGGAGAGGATTTAGAAATAACAGTGCGTGACATTAGTCAATGCATTTGCCAAATTGGCAATTAGTTCCCGATGTGCGTGTAAAGCACTTTCCTCCTGACTCTTTGATGCCTGTTCCCATAGAGAAGGGAACAGCGTCCGTCCACCGAGGCCTTAGGACTTTTAAAGAAATATCTGCTGAAAAGCACGCCTGATTTGCTTCATGAGCTCGGCCACAGGGAAGCATCCGGGATTAGGCTGGGTTTCAGTTCCAGGAAAGAACACCTCATTTGGGGAGGTTCCCGCCGCCCCCCACTGGAGGAGCCTAGCGGAAGTTAAAAGACCAAGGAAGACACACACACACAAAGCCCCCAGGCGCCTGAATCTGTGCCCTAGGGACCAGTACGCGTGGACAGGACAACACCCTCTTGTTGTTCGTCATGCTTGCTTTTGCAACTTTTCACCACTAGGTGGAAGCAAGAAATAACTAGGACGGACTTCCGTCAGCAGCTGTCTATTCAGCGGGGGAGCCTCACTCCTCAATTCTCCTTCTGACTTTAAAATCTCTTTCAGATGTTCCCTGCATGTATATGAGCATATGAGCTCAGGGCTGATTGTACAGACAGCTAACGTTATACGGACTAAGCAGGTTGTATTTATGTACTTAGCATGAATTTGAGAGAGAGAGAGAGAGAGAGAGAGAGAGAGAGAGAGAGGAGATGCATGCAAAGGGTTGGAGGGATTAAAGGGAAGGGGGAAAATGATGTAATTATATTATCGTTTCAAATATATGTATATGTGTGTATATACATGTATATGCATATATTCATGTTGAAGACAGTGTAAGAGCTCAGCTGCATTTGACACCACTGTGGGAGTCATGCAGGAGACAAAGATTGGACTGAAAATGATCCTCACTCCGAATGAGATGATAAAGAGCTGTTATGGACTGGGCTCAAAGAACTCTGAGAAAATTGCTGTGAACTCAATCTAACACTGCCTCTGCTTTGGCATCAATCCTATCCCAAGACTTATTTGCTGACAGAGTTACTCACTGGGCTGAACTCAAAGGGAAGGGACCATTTTCTGAATGGAAAGCCCAATTTCCTTCATTTATTGTTTGGGAGAACTTGAGGGAGTTATTTCTTTTCAGCTCTCTGAGCCACAAAATGGGAGCTATTCTATCATTTACAACATATTGCTTGTGTACCAAGAAATATACACATATATGTAAATATAATGATATGTGCATATAACACATTATATTATATATATTACACATAATTGCTGATCTCCACTACTGCTTGCCTAGGTCATTGTTGGAAGAGGGATTACCATCCTACAGGTGAGGGATTTTTTTCCAGGCTCACAGAGAGGCACTTCCTGATTGGAAAGGGCGGAGTCGGTGCCCAGCTTTGCTGTCTTTCTGTTTATCATGCTGTTTCCCCATCCCATTTTGCAATATGGTGCTGAAAAATTATTGAGCTGCATCTGCCACAGAGCCTAGGTTTTCAGAAAAGCCCGGTCAAAGTTATCCCTGTTCTCTTTGGCACAGTGTTTGAGTTCAGCTGCTCGGTGATCCACTGTGGCACAGACACCACGGCAGGTGTGTAAGAATAAGAGCATACTGCCTCTGTTTCTTTATATTTAGAACCTTAGAAATCCTGGCATCCCTCCGGATGTCTGACATACCTTGTGGACATACCTCAGGACTGACTTTTGGTTTGGCTTGCGTGGGCCCAAATATCTGGATTCCCACATGGTTAAAGTTGATGTTTGGTTTTCAGGCACCTACCCTATGTGTGTCTGAGTGCCTGTTAAACCTATATACCCGTCTGCTCCCCATCAGATGCCTACCCACTCTGTGCCCACAGAGCCTTCCCTAGGAGAGCCCTTGTCATCCACCTACCGTGGAATGCAGTAGGCCACATAATTCAGCTATTTTGCTCAAATACGTTATAAGAGAAAGATTTCTAGAATTTTCTAGAGACCAAGCCAGCTACTTCTAGTCCTTCTGGTGGAATTTTATGCCTGCCCCTTGACTGGCACGTAAGATTAATCAATAGCTAGTTGTGAAATGGAATCATAACCACCTTATCAAATGGGAGCAATGTTACTTACCGTCAGTACGAGTGCAGCCTTTAATGGCTGAGCCATTCTCCAGCCCCTATCCATACTTTATAAGTGAGAGCTGTGGCTTTCAAGATATCTGTCCTCGGGTTACCTAGCCAGGAACATCCAGACTCATTGGACCTTAAGGTGCTCATCATAACAGTATTCCATATGCGTTCATTGTCAAGCTGTAAATATTGTCTGGTAACTGAACAATGGCCTGCACAGAGAACAAGCTAATGATACTCTTCCAGGCCCATTTTCTGATGGTCTTCCCACCAAGCCTGGATTTCTGAATCTGAGCTTGGTTTCTGGAATGTACTGTTGAGTGTAGTCTCTTTCCCGAGACTCCAGCAGTCCTTCCTCACTACCGCTAATGAAGCCACAGGCATTCGTGGGATCTATGAACTCCGATGGAGCTCATTATGTTATCACTTCAGGAGTGCTGCCGAAAGCTCCTGGGGAGTTTCTATTAACATCTTTATTAACCCGTCCCCCACACCAGCCAGTGAAATTAATTTAGATACACAGCTCACTTTGATCTTCATTAATAGTTTCTTCTAGTTTCCGCATTTATTTTTGGTTTTCTCATCTTTAATTTATTTGGTAGCAATTATTAGTTTTCATAGAGTGGCAGTAAATGATCTTAAACTAATTAAGGTTAGGAAAATTACAAGTGAAAGCAGGTAGAATATTTTTAATATAAAGCCATGCATGTATATATACAGTATTTTATTTGTTTTGTTTTTCAAGACATGGTTTTATTCTGTAGCTCTGGGTAGCCTGCTACTCACTTTGTAGCCCAGGTTGGCCTTGAACTCACAGAGATCTGCCTGCCTTTGCCTCCTGAGTGCTGAGATTAAAGGCGTGTGCCACCACGGCCTGGCAACATTTGACATTTTATCTTAATTAATAAATACAAATTGTAATCTGTGAATGATAGTACAGTCCTGTAATCCCAGCACTTGGGAGGCTGAGGTAGGAAGATTGTGAGTTCAAGGCCAATCTGGGCTACAGAATGAGTTCCAGGACAGCCAAAGCAATACACAGAGAAACTCTGTCTCAGAAAACAAAGCATCAAATATTTAAAAAAATAAACACAAAGTTAAGTCTTGCCTTGTTCCTTCCCAGTTCCAGGAAGAGTTTTAAAAGTACTAAATGTCATAGAACTGGCTCAAACTGGAGGTCCCTTTCCTGCCCTCAGAATACACAGAAATAGACATTAGTGAGTTTTACAAGTAAGAAAAGGTCAATTTATTTCATTTCTATTTTTAATTCAAATCTCAACTTTTCTCAGTCATCCAGCAAACATTTATAAACAGTAGGAAAAATAAAGGACCATAGCATGAATTCTTGTTTTCAAGAAATATGGTTCAGGAAATAGGGAAGTGAACCAGTCATACAATATGGAAAACAGCAGCAGGGTCACCCCAGGACCTTCAGGAACTCTTGGGAAGGCACCCATAGTTTCAGGTATCTGAGAATGGTTTCCTGAGAAGGAGATATGAATGTAATCTCCACAACGATCAGAGAAAGGTGACAGAGAAGGATGGCTTTCCCCAGGTGAACAAGACAAAGGATCAGATGCTGGGACCAGGGAAGCAAATGTACTTGACCAATCGCAAGCACATGACACTAGACAAGAAGTCTTCGGCCAAGGACAGGGAAAGGAGTCTTTGGAAGCTGAGAGGAGAACCAGAGGGGGTGGAGAAGACTAAGAAGTAATTATTAATATGGCGCCACAGAAATCACATGACCGTAAACTTACTGGGGAATGCCAGGTGTGCACTCCGTGCTGAGCATGTGGAGGCCCTTAAATATTTGTAGAGGCTACAGGGGAGTGGTAAATGTCCAATAATGTATCATTAAGTATGATAAATACTGAAAAGTGCGATGAAGCTCAAACATCATTTGTAAGAGTGGATAGAAAACAGCCAGGGTAGTGACCCCAAGCATGGGGACAGCCCTGCCAACTAGGATTTCCTCCTGGGTCTCCAACCCAGGCCTGGCTTTCTCTTTCTTAGGAACAGGCCTCAGAGGGTGGGGTAGTCTTACAATCATAGGAAGTTTTGATGCAGGGTTACATGAATGACAAGGCATGCATGTGAACTAGAGGGTGAGATTCAAATGCCAGGGAGCCTCATCCATGAGTGGCCTGGCTTTTAGAGCTTAGAATACTCTCCCTCCCAGGGATCCTTGAAGCCTGACAAAGATCCTGGGGTCAAAGACTGAACAAGTTTCCAGGCTAGCTCGGTGAGGAAGAATGAGACCAGTAGCCCAGGACGTGGGGGAGGAGCAACCAGGAAGAGAGTGCTGGACTGGTTGGAGAGAAAGAGCTTCGGGGGTTTGCAGTACACTCTTACAGCTTGAGATAGCGAAATCAGGCGAACAGCACTATCAACTATATAAATACACGGTATCTCAAGAATGCCTTGTGTTCAGGAAATACCAGGGGTTCAGTTCTGTAGACTGCACTATAAGATAACCTTAGGACAAAGGCAAGACTATAGTAACCAGAAAACGTTTTACCCCCGAGCCGAGGCTCAAAACATCCAGGTGATGTTTTATCAATTGATCAACAAACAAATCTCCAGGGACTAAAGGTTCCCATACTTAAGTCAGTTGTGAAATGAGTTCTGTTAAACACTGATGAGAAAACAAACAGCAAAAAGTCTCTGCTAATCCTTTATTAGGGGAGCAGCTGCTCTGACCTCATTTGAATTGGACTTCATTTGGAAATTTAAATATTCTGCTTTTCCAGTTCACCTTTGCCTTGAATTCCAACTGAACCCAGATAAGAGTTCACCCTCTTCAAGCAGCTGCTGAAGAAGGAGATGGAGGAAAGGCTGTCCTAATAATTTACTATCATCTTTGGAAGGAGAAGTGAAGTGTGTTACCTCCAGATCTATTATTTTTAGAGGCCTCTGAAGTCAGAGAAACATGCTTTTGAAATGGCGCTGTGTACAATGTCTGTGGACCTTTCTCTCATTGATCGATCACAACTTAATGACTGGGAGAAATCAATGGCAGAGAGGCAAGGTCATCTGGCATGTGGGTATCTGGATCCAAGTGGGAGGGTAGGTCACAAACAGACTGTGGGCTTCTTGGCTTCCCAGAAGCTCACCAACTGATCCTGGCTGCTTTGCTGAGGGTAGCTACAGAATAGATGAGGGGGAGTCAGGATTTCAGTCTATGCAGAACCAGAGAGCTCAAGTTCAAAATGTTGCCCTCCTGGGGTCCAGGGGCATCCATTTAGGAATTCCCGAGAGCCTCTTTTGCCCTTGTCACATTCTCTCTTTCCTGTCTTAAAAAACACTTACTAAGCAGGAGTCCCATGTTATGTTCTGCAATTTTTATATACCCTGATTAATGGACTTCTCACAACAACCTACTTGAGTTGTCGCAGATGAGGAAGCGAAGCTCAGGGAAGCATGTCGAGTTGTTGGCAAGTGCTAGACCCTGCTTTCTTTGCTGGATCAGTGGTCCTCCAATCTTAACCTCACTAGAAACATCTGGAGCCTATTAAAGACAATAACAGCAGAACAACTAACCAATGGGTAGCCCCTCCCAGACCTGTTAAATCAGGCTCTCTAGGGGGTGGAGCCAGGAGCCAGGCTGCCTTCTTTTGAAAGCTCTGCAGGTGAGGCTGCCCTACCCTGCTGACCCACGCCCCTTCTCTTAAAATTGTGTTCAAGAACAGAAGGAGTAAAGGAAAGACAGGCAAAGAGAACAATAGCTTTTGAGTCCCTACTACACACCAGAGAGAGGCCTTATCTAATCTTTGCAGAAACTTGAAAATGATTACCATTTACGGTTTGGGGAAACTTTCTGTTGCTTCACCAGCTAAATTGAGCAATCCTCACCACCCAGGCCCAGAGCGCCTGAATGGCAGAGAGATTTGAGTTCTGGGATTTTGTGTTCATGTCACTAAAAACCACACAGTAAAGAAATGCCTAGAGTTCCAGAGAGGTCTTGGGGTTAGGAGCGCTGGCTGCTCTTCCGGAGGGCCTGGGTTAGATTCCCAGTGCCCATGTGGCAGCGCACAACCGTCAATAACTCTCATTGCAAGGGATCTGGTGCCCTTTTCTGGCCTCTGTGAGCAGCAGGCACATACAGGATACACATGCATATGTGCAGGCAAACCACTCACACACATAAAATAAAAACAAAAAAGGGAGAAATCTCTGGGACAGCACGTAAATGCACTTGCTGTGTAATGTAAGCCTGACAACCCGAGTTCAATCCCTGGACCCAGTGGTGGGAGGAAAGACCTGACTCCCAAAAGCTGTTTTCTGACCTCCACGTATGCAACATAATGTATGTATGCACACATACACCCACACAAACAAAAACCAAAAACAGTACCACTTACTTGGAGTATACGAAACAAATCAAGGCAGATGGTCCCCATGGGCTGATGGTTCAGATGAGAATGGCCCCCACTGGCTTATGTGTTTGAATGCTTGGTCCCCACTTAGTGGAACTGTTTGGGAAGGATTAGGAGGTGTGGCCTCGTTGGAGAAGGTGTGTCACTAGGGATGGGTGTAACCGAACTTTTAAATTATTATTTATTTAACTCTTATTTATTTATTACTAAATTCACTTATAACAAACACCAACAATTTCTTAACTATTAATCCTATAAATTCCTACAACCCCTCCAACCTATCCACTAAACCTATTGATAATTATAACAACTACTTTCATAACCTTTTAGAATGATACAGTCTCTGGGGCAGGTCCTCAGTCGTCAGGAACACAGTCTTTGTTGTAGACTCTTTAACACACTTAGCAGTCCTTTTTCTGGATCTCTCAGACGCAGGTTCGTCAGGGTAAGTTGGTCATTGCAGTCTCACCTTAAATAAGGCTTCATGCTTTCTTCTCTGTGGGAGACCCCAGCTGTCTGTAGGCCAACTTACTTCTTTTGAATCAGGAACTCAGCTGCTCTGCCTCAGTTCTTAAAGCCAGGCACCGTTTCCTTTAGGCCACTGTTCGGACAGATCAAACCCCTCTAGGCAAAAGCTGAGCCACAGGGTCCAGTCCTTGGCCTTTTGGTGTCTTGCTCAGGCTTTCTTTGCTCACCGGCTTCTTTCTGCTTCAGGGAGAGAGCTGGAGCCCTTTTTTCAGCAGGACTCTTGGAGCTCTCTAGCATCAGGGGCCTCTTCTCCTCTGGGCTCCTCGCACTGTCCTCAAATAGGAGGAACTCTGTTTCAGATTAATTTGGGCTCCGCCCACTTAGCAGCTGAAAACAATGTCAGGCCAGATACTTTGTTTCTTCAATTCTATTGAGTCTTTCCTGTTTTCCAGACTTCAAACTTGTTTTTCAGTCTATTGAGTCTTTCCTGTTTTTGCTGACTTCATGCTGATAATGCTCTTCAGGCCCCGAATTAAGAGACAGTATCAGAAACTCCTATATATTTTCTAAATCTAATTTATCTAACTCCCACAGATGGGCTTTGGGCCCATCAAAAGCCCATGCCATTCTCAGTTAGTTCTTTCTGCCTTGAGGTTGTATCTCAAGAGGTAAGCTCTCAGCTACTGATCTAGCACCATGCCTGCCTCCCAGCTGCCATGGTCCCCACCATGATGGCCATGGATTCTAACCCTCTGAAACTGTAAGCCCTCAATAAACTTCTGTATGTTGTCTTGGTCATGGTGGGTGAGCACGGCAAATAGAAAAGTAGCTAAGATGCCATGGTTGAAGTAACTTGCTGGAAGTTTCAATGATTTTGTTCTGTTGGCTGGAGACTGGGTTGTGATTGAAAGAGGAACCATTTTCCTCTTCTTCTGGCTGGGGAGAATAGCAAACAGGCAGCAAGAAGTAGTTTGTAAATAAATACTAAACAAATGCCAGACTGTCTTGTTTTTACTAGTTATTTTGAGCGTAGCCACAGGCTAGTAAACAGAGTAGCTTTATACCAAGTGACCCCTTAGTGACTACCAAGGGCCTACTAGCTGCATGGTCTGATTTGGTTGCTCCTACCTTGGAAACTGAGTTTCCACAGCTTGCTTGCTTGCTTGCTTACTTGCTTTTTTTTTTGGTTGGTTGGTTGGGTTTTTGGTTTTGGTTTCAAAACAGGGTTACTCTGTGTAGTCCTGGCTGTCCTGGAACTCACTCTGTAGACCAGGCTAGACTTGAACTCAGAGATCTACCTGCTTTTGCCTCCCAAGTTCCTGGATTAAAGGCATGCACCACTACAGCCCAGAACCCCAGCTTTCTTTAATCGCTCCTTATACTGTACAACTCAGTACTATAAATAAACTTTTAATTGAATTTACTTTTGATAGTGCCATCAAAATAATAGTGCCATCAGTTGGAACCCTCAGAGTATGAGTCCATTGCCTAACACAGTGTAAGTGCTATGTGTATAATTGTTATAATGCATAGTTTAGAATAATGACAAAAAAGTTTATATGTTCACTACGATTGGCCCAGCAATTTACCTTTTAATTGTTTTGTTTGAGATAAGACTCTCACTATGTATCCCAGGCTGGCCGTGAATTGCCTCAGCCTCCTGTCTCAGGATTATAAATTTGGGCCACTATGCCTGCCCCAGCAATTAAAAATTATACACATTTGAAATTCATGATTTATGGAAGGCTAGCTGTATATGCTTTTTATTTAAATTTTTTTGAGAAAATAAGTACGTAAGTATGAAGAGTATTCAAGCTGTAGTCACTTCGGAATAGCTTGTAGGTCTTTCTGTGTACCTACCAGCAAGCAAATATCAGTATTATCAAAGTAGCTGTTGCATGAGGGTGATTAAATTCTTGACCATGACACACAATCTTGGCTTATTCCATTTATACAGAACCTGGAAGAAGAGATTTTTAAAAACCAAGATAATTACATTTTACGTACAAGAAAAGGAAAGGCCAGAATTGCCATTTTAAGTTAAAGTCTCTCCTCCGTGTGGATCACAACTTTGAGGCCAGCCTCAGCTCCTCATCTCAAGAAAGAAACAAGGAAGGGGGGATTTGATGAGCAGCATCAACTGGCATCCTCCCCAGCTTCCCTTGTGGCTGTTATCTACATTAGACTTTCAATTACTATTTCTCAGTTTGCTTGTTTTTCTGGGCTCCATAGGTAGTCTAGGCTGGCCTAGAACCCTCTGTCTTCCTGCTCCTGCCTGCCAAGTGTGGGGACCATGGGCCACCACAACACCCACAAGTCAGCTACTAGTTCTTGTGTGTTTGTTGAAACAGAATCTCCCTATTTAGCCCTTGAGCTCTCCTGCCTCTGCCGTCCAAGAGCTAGGAAAGCTGGGTGCTAACTCAACCAACTTAATTATTATTTCTAAAATTAAAAAAGTTCCCTTTCATTATGGCTTTAATTTAGGTTGACACTAAAGTCATAACCAAATGCAAAAGAAATATGTGTATCCAAATACAAATAATATTCTATTTTTTATTATCTATTTTAGAATTTTTAAAGCTTTAAAAATATGTTTTTAAAGATTTACTTAAATTTTTAAATCATGGGTATACAGGTGGAGGTAATAGGCACATAAGTGCAGGTGTCTATGGAGGCCAGGAGAGGATGCTGGATCCACCACATCTGGAGTTGCTGGCAGTTGTGAGCTGTCTGATGTGGGTGGCCATCTTGCTAGCCTTAAAGATTTATTTTTTATTTTTGTTTATATGCAAGTGTGTATATGTTTGTGTTAATGAATGCCACATGTGTTTATGTATCTGAGGGAGGTAAGAAGAGAGCATTGGATCCCTTGGAGCTGGAGTTACAAGCCATTGTGAGCCACCCAACCTAGGTGCTTGGCACTGATTCAGGTCCTCTACAAGAGCAGCAATCACGTTTAACCACTGAGCTATCTCTCCAGCAACACTCCCCCTTTAGAAAATTTTTGTTTGTTTGGTGTGTGTGTGTGTGTGTGTGTGTGTGTGTGTGTGTGTGTTTGCACATGTGCGAAGGTCAGTGTGCAACTCTTGGAGAGTGGGTTTGGCATTCCATCTTGTGGACCCAGGGGCTTTCTGTTTCTACTGTCCTGTGTACTGCAGGTTAGCTGGCCCGATAGTTTCTAGTCCATTCTCCTGTTTTTGCCTTCCATCTTGCTGTGTAGGTCTGCTGCGATTACAGATGTGCGCCACCACACCCAGATTTTTATAAGAATACTTGGATGGAACACTAGTTGTTTGGCTCACACAGCAGGCGCTTTACCGACTGAGCCATCTTCAGCCTGATTTTGAATTATTTAAGCCAGGACTCACTTCTATTATATCACAAGTAGCTTAAAACTGTATACCCCCTTTACTTAAACAAACAAACAAAAAAAAACACTCTAAGATTTGTTCATTTGTTCTTAAGGTTTGTTTTTTTTTTTAAATTATGTTTATGTGTGAATATCTATGTGTGGATATGTGCACATGAGTTCAGGTGCCTGAAGAGGTTAAAGGCATTAGATTTCCCCTGAGCTAGAGTTACAGGAGGTTGTAAGCCACCACCTGTGTGTGCTGGGAGTCTAACCCAGGCCCACTGAGAGAGCAGTAGGCTCTCTTGTTTGAGTTTTGACACTTGGCCCAATCATTTGCTACATGACTTTTGTTGTTGTTTGTGGGAGCCTGGGAAAGGGAGGCTTATGAGAAATGCCTCCTTGCTGGGGAAATGAAAGTAACTTGTGGGAGATATCTAAGATGGTGCCGACCAGAAGATCCCAGGGAGGAGTTGAAGCCCGATGGTGGGTACAGCTGATTGGGTGAGCAAGACTCCTGTGCTCGTGATCAGTGCATGATCACCATGTTGCCAGGCTTGTGCTATGTGATGTGATAGGATGACCTTTAAAGTGATTGACCCATGTAGCCTCATGTGGAAACACCCATTTGGTCCTGTATATAAGCCAGGGAACGAAATATTAAAAATGGGAAAAGTTTAGACATCACCCCTGTCGAGTCTGTTTGTCTTCAGAGTGAAGGCTGGAGGTTTGGGAGGGCAGCACACTCACTTTTCCCTGAGAACTCCTTTATGTGGTGGTTGCCCCCTATGGGCCCCTCCAAAGTTGTTGTTGTGGAGGTGGTAATTGATTTTATGTTTGTTTGTTTGTGACATGGTCTCACTCTGTAGCACTGACTGGCCTGAAGTCATGAGAGTCCCCCTGCGACAGCCTCTCCAGTGTTTGGATTATAGGTGTGAGGCATCATGCCCAGGTTATTGGCTGCTTTCTGTGAGAGTGTGTGTGTGTGTGTGTGTGTCCCATTTTATTCTCCCAGGTGAACTGGAAGGTCTGGAAGGGTAAGAGAATTTCTTTTTATTTCTTATATTCTCTAGCACTTGGCACATATTCTACACACAGTATGTTATATGTTTTTTTAATTCAACTGCATATTGTAACTACATTGGTTTATGAAAACTGCCATGCTAGAAGACCACAAACAGAGAAGCTCAAATAACAGAAGTGCCTTTTTCTTGGTTCTAGAGTTTGGGAGTCTGAAAGTGTGGCATCGGCAGGGTTGGGTGAAACCGAACTTTTATATTATTATTTATTTAACTCTTATTTATTACTAAATTCACTTATAACAAACACCATTAATTTCTTA
>CAJQZJ010010085.1:10652894-10670715 GCA_907164525.1 Lophiomys imhausi
ACACACACACACACACACACACACACACACACACACACACACACACAGTTGTTCTGGTTTTTACCTCATGGTCAATCTCAGAATATTTTTATCAGCCACTCCTCTTCTATTCATTTCAGTCTTACCCAACTGCTAATCTACTTTCTGTCTTCATAGAGTTGCCTACTGTAGACATTTTATACTTGTGGTCCTTTGTGTCCAGATTCCTTCATTTAGTATATTTTCAAGGGTGGTCCATGTTCTAGAATGTACAATCCTTTATCCCTTTCTATGGCTGAATATTATTGTATCATGTGGATGCACCTTTTTTATTTGGTTTGTGAGCCAGGGTCCAATTATGTAGCCCACCCTAGTCAGGAGCTGTCTACCCTCTTGCCTCAGCCTCCAAGTGCTAGGATTACAGGAATATGCCATCATGTCTGGCTATAATCTTTATCTGTTGATCAACTGTTGAACTTCTGGGTTCTGGGTTCTTTCTGCTTCAGGGCTGGTGTGAATATGACTCTTGTGAACACTGGACAAGTGTGTTTTGCAGATGTATATGCCTTCATTTCTTTTTGGTATAATACACCTAGGAAAGGACTCTCTGGTCATATGGAATGCCTACATCTAATATTTGGAGGAACTGCTCGTCTGTTTTTCAAGCCATAGCTCCATTTTATATTCCCGTGGGCACATGCAAGGATCCTATTAATTTTCATCCCAAGTTCACACCATATGAATTCCCTTTGACATATGAAGACTTGCCTCTTCCTCCTGAGGGAGGAAGTAGGAATTGGTTGCAGCAGTGGCCACAGCTTTTTTACTCTTGGCTGCCACTTACGGAGTAGCTCAGCCAAACCTTTTGCTTCAGGCAGACTTGCCCCCTGGAATATTGGAATATAATACTTATTTTCCTGTCTTTGCATGAGTGTTTTAAGGAAAGAGTTTCTTGGGGGATCCCTGGAATGGAAGAACACAGTTTTAAGAGGCCTGTTGATGGTGGTTTCCACAACAAAATAAATAGCTATAATTCTTAAAATTGCTGAGTGTGAGCCTTGGAAAAAATAAGAAAGGTCTTATAATCCAGGCAAGGGAGCTAGCAGAGGCTCACAAGGTCATCAGCTCAGATATAGGTACTGAACGATTATGCAGCTCTAGACAAGTTTAGGAAAAGATCATTGATTAGCAATGTCTGCTGAGAAGGCAGGAGAGCAGTAGTGGTAGCACATCTGATACCTATTTGAAGGCCCTGACTGAAGCCAGCCATAAAACTGCCAAAGAAACAAGTGGCCAAAGAAACAAGTGACCTAAGCAGCCAAGGTCACACAGCTGCCTCATGACAGAGATGGAATGGGAAGCCATTCTGAGGATTTTCTTCATATTGGCCAGTTCTGAGAAGAGTAGAGTAATAGTCAGAAGGTCAGTTTCTATCCTGCCATTTTCAATTTTCATCTATGCAAGTGGAACTTGCTCCACCAGGATAACTAGTTAATGATTATAAAGGCTTAGTGAATGCTCACTATGATAGAGGAGACAGTTCCATCTGCCATGTCTCCACATCTCCAGCACTCATGTGGAACACCCTTTGAAGTCCATAGACTTTGTGGGTTTGTATACAGTCAGCCTTGAGCTGGATAGATTTGGACCAAGGAGAAACGTAGTGGTAGCTAGCCCCTCCTGCTCTGAAAGCAATGGCTTTGAGTGTGTGTTTTCCATCTGAGCAAAGACAAAGAGAAATCCAGACTTGGACTGTAGATCAATCAAACTACATCTTCCAGAAACAGTAAGAACTGGACTCATCCTAGGTGGCGAAAAATGACTTTTCTATAGGTAAGAAACGAATATTGCCTACACAAGATTGGTAGATATATTGTCAATGTATTTAAGAGCAATGACCTTAAAGTGGTTAAAATGGTAAAAATTTGTTATGTATATCTTACATATTATTTTGTCTATTTACAGATTGTATTAGCAAATAGATCCAAATCTTGCTGTGGGCTGACCTCAGACTTCTGAGTAACTGGGACTCTAGGCAGAAACCACCTTGTCTAGCCTGTAGCTACTTTTTTCAATTCTTTGAATCTCTTTGAATATATTTAGCATGTAAAATGTGCCTGAGTTTTTTCTTCTCTGCTTTATTCACAAATGAACCTACACCCTAGCAACAACAAAAGCATAGAAATGATACCTCATGAAACCCATTCCTCTTAATTTCTCTTAAATGTTATTATATGAAAGTAAGAGACAGCACCCAAGGGGCTGCGGAGAAGGTTCCCTGAGTAAAGTACTTAAAGACTTGTGTTTGGGTCCCCAGCACCCACGTGGAAAGCCATATTGGACATTGTCCAACCAGTCTAGCAGAATCGATGGGCTTCAGGTTTAGGGAGAAATCCTAACCTCAAAAAACCAATGTGGATATAATAAAGGAAGACACCTCCACTCACACGCTTTCTTACACACTCATACACATATATACTCTCACACACTCGCACATACATACACACCACACAGTCACACTCATACAACATACACACCACACACATACACACTTGCACACATATACACAACACACACACCCATACCCATACACAGACACACACACCATATACACACAATACATACACTCACACAGGTACACACACTTACACAGTCACATACTCTCTCACACATGTACACATACCACACACACATATATATACACTCTCACACACTCATTCTCTCACATGTATACAACCCCCCCCACAACACACACATACACACACACCACACAAACACCATATACACGTATATACATACCACCCACACATACACACCACAGAGAGAGAGAGAGAGAGAGAGAGAGAAATAGTAACTTTTTTAAAAGTTCCTTCCTTCTGTCTTCCTTTTCTTTCCTTCCTTCCTATAATCACTTGAGCACTTACTCCTATGAATCCAGTAAGGAATCTCTGATTTCCCCCACCAGGAGCTCCAGGTCCATGTGGCCCATGCTTGCTCACTACCCAAGGGACAGTCATGTGCTATACCTCAGCCTGGAGAAGGTGACAGAGAACAACCGCATCTGGGGAAAGACAAGAGGAAAGTTTCTTCTGGAAGACAAACAGTGGTCACTGGACAAAGAATGGTATAGAAGGTTCTAGAACTACAAAAAGTTGAAGATACAAAGTACAGGGTAGAAAGAGGGAAACTGGAGGAACAGCTAAGGTGAGAGAGGCTCTCTCTTCCCAGGTTCTCCTGTGCTTCCACATCCCTTATGTGAGGAGGCACCTGGATCTCTTCAGGAAACTGTCCAAACAAACCCGAGTGCAAGCAGAGGGGTGTGTGTGTGTGTGTGTGTGTGCATGAGAGAGAGAGGGAGGGAGAGAGAGCATGTGTGTGACACCAGAGTTTGTGATGAATAAATTTGTTAAAGGTTTGACTCCTTGCCTAACCATTCCTTCTGATCTCTGGTTGCATAAGATATCGTTTGTTTAAGTTGACAAGCTCATGACATCAACCTCAAAGGTGAGAACTACCTCTGTCAGCCAGAAATTTGTTGAAACCTTTTGTGAATGTGATCATTATATTTTCAGAATGCACATCTCTTTGATGGCAATGGAATGTGTAGATTTCCCACCAACTCTGTCCCCCTCTCCCTACTCCAAACCCACTTCCCTCTCAGGCCAGTGAGTGGCCCCCGTCTCTGGGGTTGGGATTCGGGAATCCATCAATGGAAAAGCAATAAGCCTCAGCAAGGCATTAGGAAGAAATAGCATGGGTTTGTTGCACTATCTACCTCTTTCCTTCCTGTTTTGTTGTTTGTCTTGAAATAGAGTTCATATGTCATAGAATTTTCCTGATTAAAAGTATATGATTCAAGTCAGCCAGTGGTGGCCCACGCCTTTAATCCCAGCACTCTGAAGGCAGAGGCAGACAGATCTCTGAGTTTGAGGCCTGCTTGGTCTACAGAGAGAGTTCCAGGACAGCCAGGAATACACAGAGAAACTCTGTCTCAAAAACTAACAACAACAAAAAAAAGAATATATGATTCAGTGGGACATTTAGGGTTCATTTGTTTGCTTTTGTGAGAAGAGTTTCTAGCTCACACTTGCTATGTAGCTAAAGACTATCTTGAATCTTAGATCCTGAATCTACTTCCAAATGCTGGGACTGTATGTGCACCCACCTCACCTTGCCCAGTTTTACATGAGGCTGGGGAATGAACCCAGGACTTGGTGCATGCTAGGCAAACACTCTACCGACTGAGCTACACCCCCAGATCCCAATTCAGTGGTTTTCAATATGTTCATATGGTTCACATACAATATGGGGCTACCAAAACAATACATCTTAGGATTTATTGCCCTCAAAGAAAGGGTATACCCATTTCCAAGGGACCCATCTTTCTCTCCAAACTCTTTTACTGTTCACCCTAGGCAATCACTAATCTGCTTTCTGTCTGAGTGCTTTACTTACTCTGGACAATGCTTCTAACAGAATTAAACAATGTGTTATCCTTGCCATGGGCCTTTCAGGTCATATAAGACTTTCAAACTTTATTTTGTATTCTAGTTTTTCATTTCATTTTGTGCCTGAACAATATCCATTTTGTGAATATATTACATTCATCCTTTGATGGACATGTGTGTTGTTTTTTGATTTGGGGCTACTGAATATCTGCTATGGATCTTGACAGACAAATTTTTCTGAGACCTTGCTTCCATCTCTTGGTATAGATATAAAGGTGTGAAAGTTCCATGTTTGCCACTTTAAAGAACTGGCAACCTGTTTTCCCATATATATTGCCCTAGTTTCTATTGCTGTGATGAAACACCATGACCAAAAAGCAATTTGGGGAAGAAGGGATTTATTTGGTTTATAGTAGTCCATTATTAAAGGAAGTCAGGACAGGAACCCAAACAGGGCAGGAACCTGGAGGCAGGAGTTCGTTCATACAGAGGCATGGAAGGGTGCTGTTTACTGGCTTGCTCCCCATGGCTTGCCCAGCCTTCTTTTTTTATAGAATTCAGGACCACCAGCCCAGGGGTGGCACCACCCACCATGGGCTGGGCTGCCCCTCATTGATTGCTAATTAAGAAGATGCCCTAAAGCCAGATCTTATGGAGGCATTTTCTTAATTGAGGCTCCCTCCTCTCAGATGACTTTAGCTTGTGGCAAGCTGACATAAAACTATTCAGCAGACATATATACACCTTTAAAAATCTGAATAGGACCTGGGAGACAGAGTCCTTTAATGTGAATAAGGTCCTGGGTTTAGCTTCCTAACTCCAAAAGTCAAAATTAAAATGAAATAAAAAGGCAATATTAACTCTTCAAAATGTCTTGTTTCCCTCTTACAGTTGCAAGAGTAATCTGTGCTCGTTCACTGTTGTGGGTTCATTATTTTGAACCAGAGCACCATGTCCCTGATGTTTGGGCCGTGGCCCCCTGGGACTCTACTGACCTGGGTTTAAAGGGTCCTACTCAAAGAATCCCAGGTTCGTTCCTCAGACTCATGAAGGAACCGGTTTCATTCCTAAAATCTCTTCGTGTTACTATTTACTCTGATTGGTACTCTCATCCATAAGGCCTGTGGAGGTTTGAATGAGAATGGCCTCCATAGGCTTGTATATTTGAATGATTACTCCCCAGTTGGTAGAACTGTTTGGGAAGGATTAGGAGGTATCACTTTGTTTAAAAAAGTGTATCACTGGGGGCAATCCTTGAGGTTTCAAAAGGCCATGCCATTCCCAGGTAACATGCCTCTCATTCTCTCTCTCTCTCCCTTTCTCTGTCTCATGCTTGTGGATCATATGTAAGCTCCAAAACCACACCCAAAAGCCTGATCCCACGCACCCTGCCATGATGGTCGTGGACAAATATTCTGGAATTGTGAGTCCCCAAATCAAAGGTGGTTTTGTTTGTTTGTTTTGTTTTATCCTTTGGTCGTGGTGTTTTGTCACAGCAATAGAACAATAATAAGACAGAAGCCCTGCTCCTCTTCCCAGTACTCTGGTATCTACAGAGTCAGTCAAGTTTAGGGTAAAGGTTTGGACAGTTCTGGAGTTTCATTCCACCTGCCCCCCAGGAGCATGGGGAAGAAAAGATCAAGTGAAGTTCTTACCATGACCAAAAGACGGAAGCAGTTCTTCCTCACGTAGATGGGTTCCAGTGTCCGAGAATTAGGGAGGAGGGATAAAGAAAGGTGCAATGTTATTGGGCCGAGGTATCGAGCCTGTGGAGAGGAACACCTGGCCCACACAGCCAGACCACCCACCTACTCTGCGCCAGCCAATTCGTGCCCAGTCTGTTATTCATCCCCATCTTTGTGGAGGAGGAAACCTTGGGCTCAGGGATGAAAACACACTCCACCTTACTTCCCACAGCAGCAGAAGACAGTTGAGGGTGAATCCCAAACAGGCCTGAGCCAGGCCACCAGCCCCTTGATCTGGAGCCCAGATGCTGCCACACACGAGGCGGTGCCCCAGAGAATCCACCCTGCACCACTCAGTGGCCTTCGACACCAGCACCTGGCCCAGAACAGCGGAGCGGTTGTCACTGCTATTTTGGAGGCAATCATATATTTTTAATGACCTGCAAAATCTCCCCGTGAGAAGGGAGGGAGAGTTGAAATTACAGCCGAGCAATTTGCATTGCGAATCAAGCTATCCTCCCTACTGCCCTCCAAGAATATGCAGAAATAAATGCCTCCTAATGAACCCCGGGGGGCTGAGGCTTTGATATGTATTCTGCTGGCAGGGGTAAAGAGTTCTAGCCAGACTGAGACCCAGCAGGAAGTTGGGGCAGGAGGGCCAAGGCAGTCCTCTTCCAGCAACGGAGGAAGGAAATTGGATTATCTTGCTAGCAGTTGGTGTTTTTCTATCGCTTAGAACTGCAGATGAGAGCCTCTCCTAGAGAGACTGGGTTCAGAGCTGTTTAACCCGCCAGCACCTTGGCCTGCGGCACCTTCCCCGGGTCTTTCCCAGGCACTCCAAAACTTTTCTCTTTTCCAGGATTTAAGAGAACCTGTCAGTACCCGAACACACAGCTTTAATCCCAACACACTCGAGAGGCAGAGGCAAGTGGATCTCTGTGAGTTCGAGGCCAGCCTGGTCTACAAAGCGAGTCAAGTCCAGGCCAGCCAGGGCTACATAGAGAAACCCTGTCTTGAAAAACCAAAAAGAAAAACTGTCAAATCCAGATGGATGGATGGATGGATGGATGGATGGATGGATGGATGGATGGATGGATGGACCGATGGATCAATGGATGGATGGACAGACAGATAATCTTTCTACTTGAAGTCAGATAGCCTTTTGTTGTGGCTGCCACCAAGATAAATGCCAGTCTTCCTCCCTCTTTCCTCCCTTCCCCTACATTTTCTAGAGTCTGAGTTTATTCAACTCAGAAAAGTATATGTTTGTCTGTGTGTATGTGTGCAGGGTGTGAACTCTGTCTGTGTGGCTGTGTATGTGTGTGTATGTGCGTGTGTGTATGTGTGTAGTATACGTGTGATGTATGTTGTATATGCGCATGAGTGTGATAGCAGAAGTGCTCACTAGTGGGGCTGGCCTATTAGGCAAGCAGCTGTTTTGAATGTGTGCTGTGAATCTGAGGGCATCTGGACATGGTATTTGTGGGCATGGTATCTGTGTTGGCTTGTCAGTGTGGAGTAGTAAAGATTCACGTAGACTTATAAAAAGAGAGAGAAGGAAAGCCTGTTCACTCCCTGCCTTCTGGATAGCGGCAAGGCCAGCACAGACAAAGGGGCTCCACACAACATCACTAGGTCCCTGGAGGCCCCTCCTCTCAGCTTCTTCCTTTCACAACCTTTCCCCAAGACTAAAGGCATCTCCTGCAGATCGTCTGTTAAAGGGTCTTGTTGGCCTTGCTTGAGAGGAACATGGAGGCTTCAGGAAGCCCCCTGCAGGAAGTGAGAACTTCAACGGCAAGTTTATTAACGCACTTGTGGTAAACACTTGTGTATTAATAAACGTGAATGGTTGGCATGAGTGGGTGACTACTCAGCACTCTGGGACCCCACTGTGTGCAACAAGTATTGGAATACGATGGTTTAGCCTTCTTCCAAAGTTACAGGCCTGTGGGCTAGAGCAGTCCCACGGGAATAACCCCTAGTATCAGGGTCTTTTTCTGCTGGTGAGGTCTTTCAGGGTTTCTTTATCGCTAAAGACACAGTGGACACATGTTTTGGGTATCAAGGGTATATTGGCTTTGTTGAGGCCTGTGATTGGACAGAGAGAGAGAGGTAGGTGGGGCTAAGGTGTGTGGGCTTTTGGGGGAGGGGGGAGTATCGAGGAGAGGAGAGGAGGAAGGAGACACGCCACGGGGTTAATCGAAAGATCATATCTCCACGTAGCCTGTAACATCAGCATAGCATGGTGGGTAACAGCCCAGGGGACATGGGTATATGCCATGGGGTTTTATTTGGG
Organism: Lophiomys imhausi; assembly: GCA_907164525.1. Taxonomy (NCBI): domain Eukaryota; kingdom Metazoa; phylum Chordata; class Mammalia; order Rodentia; family Muridae; genus Lophiomys; species Lophiomys imhausi. The sequence continues at coordinate 10,661,303 of CAJQZJ010010085.1, forward strand.
GAATAGGATTATAAACTAGTTCAGATGGCTTAAAATTGCACAATCCAGCCGGGCGGTGGTGGCGCACGCCTTTAATCCCAGCACTCGGGAGGCAGAGGCAGGTGGATCTTTGTGAGTTCGAGGCCAGCCTGGTCTACAAAAGTGAGTCCAGGACAGCCAGGGCTACACAGAGAAACCCTGTCTCGAAAAAACCAAAAAAAAAAAAAAAAAAAAATTGCACAATCCAGGCTAAGGCTTGTTAAGATCCATCAGGTGTCTGTATGTGCTCATTTATAATGGCGAGTTAAGGATTAACACCACCAACTAAATAACTATAATGTATTAATGTACATACTGGTGATTATTAAATTTTACTTCTACATCTATGAGCTAAATGAATGCTTCAAATAATCTCAGTAGGGTGTCCAGTTTGGGAAGCAGTGGCAAGTATAGCAAACATGGTTGGCAGGTGATGGTTTTTAAAGGGTTTGGAGTTTTTGTTTGTTTTCAAGACAAGGTTTCTCTGTGTGGCCCTGGCTGTCCTGGAACTCACTCTGTAGACCAGGCTACCCTTGAACTCAGAGATCGGCCTGCCTCTGCCTCAGGAGTGTTGGTATTAAAAGCATGTGCCACCACCGCCAGGCTTATCAAGGGTTTTATTATGTCATTTTTAATTTTTTGTTTGTTTGTATATTTCCACAATTCGAATTTTAAAAAGAAAAGAGAAGCCCCTCTGGAGAGCTTGTGTCCTGCCACCATATCACCAGGGCAAAGATGATTCACAGGGGAACTTGGACAAACAAGGAGGACTGCCACTGAGCAACGCTCCCTGAGCCTTATAAATCAACAAGTACAGCTGAAGTCATTTAGGAAGAAGCTTGTTAATCAGAAAAATCTGTTTTAAATGGTCATTTTATTGGCAAGAGGGAGCAGAAGATGATGAGCAGGCCCTGGCAATGAGGAGGTTTCTAACTAATGCCAAGCTGACCCTCACACACATGCGGGAAGGAAATTGTGTTAACTCCATTTCTACCTCTGATCTCTCCCAGAAAGATACGGACCCTAATGCAAGAGTGAAGAGAGTGGGGGCAGAACCCAGAAAGCAAGGGCAGCTCCTCTGGGATATCCATCCACCCTAGATGTGCAAGTCCTGCCAGGTTGCGCTGGGAGTGTTAGGTTGCCAGAGGGTACATCTGGGATGGAGAAACAGATCTTTGTGAATGATCTGGGGCAGCAGAGTGGAAGAAAACCACAGCTAGAGAGAAAGGCAGGCCTGGTCAAGAGGTATGACTTTGTTAGAAAATCACTGTGGAAAAAGACCCACAGGGGTGGGGAGGTGGGCGCTTTGAGATGCCATGGTGGGGACAGTTGCAGTTAAGATGCAATGAATAGTGTTATTGTTGGGTTGTTTGTTTTATGGTGATGGCTGTTTTAGATCATCCTGTACTTAATTTCCTTCACCCAGGGGCAAAGCACCTGAGTTCAGGACTGGGGTAAACAACAACCAAATCATGGAGCCCTAAGAACTGCTTTAATTCTTCAGTGACTGCAGACCCCTGTGCAACTGGATACAATGGGTTCTCATCTCTGTGAATGAAAAGCCAAAGCAAGCACATTGGAGAAATGATGGGGAGACATGTTACTGCAGTAAGAAAGGAAAGGCAGAAGAGCTATTCAAAACAGGGAGGGGGGGGTCATCTAAGGAACCAGTTCAGAGTCACAATGAAAAAGTCTCAAAAAAAGTTTTTATGGTTACTGGAATTTGAACTCAGGACCTCGGGGAGAGCAGCCAATGCTCTTAACTGCTGAGCCATCTCTCCGGTCCCAGTTTTCTTTTCTTTTCTTCTTTTTCTTTCTTTCTTTCTTTTTTTTAAGTTTTAACTTAAAACAGGAAAGGATGATGGCTCACAGGCAATAATGGCCTTGCTGAGCAAGCCTGACAAACTGGGATCACCCATAAAGGTGGAAAAGAGAAACTTACTCAGAGAAAGAAATTGTCTTCTTACCTCTGTATATGTGCCATGGCATGAGAGCACTCATATACACACACACACTTTTATTTTAAAAAGAAAAGACAGAACTAGGCAGAGCGACACATGCCCATAATCCTAGCACTGGAGGGACTGGGACAGGCAGACCTCTTGGAGGCCAGCCTGAGACTACAAAGTGAACTTGAGGGAAGGAAGGGCGGGCATTTTGAAGGTGCTCTAAAACAGGGCTTTGCCCCTGCAATCCCCTTTCTTGGTTGCTGGTTAACTGCTGTAGAGAATTTGGAGTCAAAACACCCAAGTGCTAGTTCTAACTTTGCCTTTCCCTAGGGTTAAACCTCTGGACAAGCAGTCCAGCTCACACAACTTCCGTCTCCCTTCTAGCTAAGGAAGGGACCGGCACGATTCATCCCACCAGGTTGAGTGGTAGCATGAACTCAGAAATCAGGAAGATATGGGGGAACGTTATTTTTAACCTTGGGTTTTACTGAGTAGCTACCAAACAGAATTTTTAGACACAGAGTCTCAGCACTGGATCAAAACAACAGCAGCAACAAAAGCCCTGCTTCAACCTGCTTGGATTTTTTACATGGGTCTGTACTAACCTTGAAATAAGAGTGCATAGACAGCCATCTTGCCCAGAACCTGCACCTCACGGTTGCTGAAGAAACACTTATGACAGAGCTTTTACCAAATGAGGCCTCTTCCCCTTCACCCACATTTGTTCCTGGGTCCCGCCTGCCAGCCTGCCACGCAGTAACACCCATCTCTCCCCTGGCTAGTTCCCAAGCCTCCCACGGAGCAGGAGGCAACCCCTGCGGATCGGGGGATGTTTTGCTTCCCGTCTGTCCCTCAGTCCCCTTATGGTAGACGCCTATGGTGTGAAACTGCACACCCTCAATGTTGGCTTTCTGGTTCTGGAGGTCTCTCTACTTCCTGAGGATGGAAGGAAGTCACACTTGCCGGACGGCTGAGAGCTACATGAACGTGTGACATCAAATCAAGGCTGGGCTGAGACCTCAGAGTTTGAAAATAGATGTCTGGGCCTCCAAAGTGCCTGTCTCCTTCCGGTTCCATCTTCAACTCCCCTGTTACTCCTATGTACCTTCTCTTTGAGGAAGGGATAGGCCAAAGGAGTTAATTCCCTCTGAGTGGACCCTTCCACCACGCCACTCACCCTGCTTGCATTCCGGTTATCTTTCTTCCCCCTCTTCTCCTGCGCAAGCCGATTAGAAGCTCTTTGAGTTTGAAGAGGTTTGTGTCACAACAGTTCTGCGGGCTGGGTGCCAAGCAGTGTTGAAGCACAGTACTGAAATGGGAAGGAATGGCCCGGTGCCTGGAAGAAGCAGAGGCCTTTTGACATGGAGATGAGCTGCCACCGGCTTCTTCACCCACTAATTACTGCTGTTGAAACATTATGACTTCTGAGTCAGGCTGTGCACCTTTAATCCCAACACTGCCCGGGCAGAGGCAGCCGGATCTTTGGGTTTGAGGCTTGCCTGTCTACAGAGTGAGTTCTAGGACAACCAGGGCTACACAGAGAAACCCTGTCTTGAAAAACCAAAAAAAAAAAGAGAAGAGAAGAAACATGACTTCTGTTACAACCACTAATGCCCCAACTGAGGACCTGGTGCTTTGGGGTAACATCACACACAAGGATGAGCCCTTCTCACTTGAGATCTACAAGCCCTCCCAGTGGAAAGCCTGGGTACCCCAGTCAGCTAGCTATATAGCTCTGCACACTGAGTTGGGAGTGCTGGGGATCTGGTTGTCTCCTGTTTAAACCAGGCTCCATGATGAAGGTTTTAGGGTGCCATACCTGAAAAACTTACATGAGAGCAAAGACCAAGAACTTGGGTCCTGGGGTCTTTCTGCTTCAGTTAGAGTCTTAGCTCTGCCTATCACTGCTCTGTGATCTTTGACTCTTTTTTTAAAAACATTTGTTTGTTTATTATGTATACAGTATTTTCTCTACATATATGCCCAGGCAACAGATCTCAATGTAGATGGTTGTGAGCCACCATGTGGTTGCTGAGAATTGAACTCAGGACCTTTGGAAGAACAGCCAGGCTCTTAACCTCTGAGCCATCTCTCCAGCCCATGATCTTCGACTCTTTTTTTTTTTTTTTTTTTTTTTTTTGGTTTTTCGAGACAGGGTTTCTCTGAATATCGCTGGCTGTCCTGGACTCGCTTTGTAGACCAGGCTGGCCTCGAACTCACAAAGATCCGCCTGCCTCTGCCTCCCAAGTGCTGGGATTAAAGGCGTGCGCCACCACCGCCCGGCTGATCTTCGACTCTTATTTGAACTTTCTGGCCTTCTTTCCTCATATAATAATAATAATAATAATAATAATAATAATAATAGGTGCTGGAATAATATCACTACTGCCAGGTTGATCTGAAGGCTGGAAATAAGGAAGGCAGGCTGTTAGTATTGGGCCCCCAGCAAGGGATCCAGAGTGAAGGCTGCTGTTACATTATCTGACTCCCTGTGTGGAGAGTTACCATGCACACATAGCCCCTAAGACACACCAGACATAGTGGTGTCCTCAGCAAATAAACTAGGTTTACAGCTGTACTCTGCTGGCCCTGGGTCCAGCCCTGGTCAACTTTTGTGTTCCCTTCCTGGTTTGCAGAGATGAACAGCCTGCTACTTTATCCTCAGATTCAGCTGTGAGTACAGGCTCAGCTCTTTGTGCCTTGTTTTCAGGAAAAAAGGGAAGGGCAGGGGAGGGGAGGTGCAACCACAGTGTAACCCAAGGACAGATGGCTTACAAATGGCAACTCAAGTTTCAAGTTCTCTCAGTCCAAAGTCCCTTTTGCCCAGCTCCCACCATATGAAGATGTTAGAATTCTTCCCCTCCAACACTCTTCCCCATTTTCTCAGGGTCCAGCTATCTGAGAGTGAATTCCTTAATGTACCTATGATAATACAGAAACTGCCATGAAGGGTTGACCCATCCCAGGGGGTGAAAATACCCCTTGATGGACACTTTCTGTTGACTGGCTTTCTTCCACAAGAATCACTGCAGTAGGGAATGCCAAAGGACCAAATTACAAGAATTCATTTTAAAGATCTTAATTGGCTTGATTTCTTAGCCTAGGGTTGAGCAATACTTCCTTCCATAAAACAGAATGCCTGTTCCCTGAGCCAAGCAGAAGAGGCTGGCTCTGCAGGCAGAAAAGGGATGAAGGAAGGAGCAACTGAAAACAATGAACAGATTGGTCACTTCAAAGTTCCTTGCCTTGTAGGGCAGAGCAGGGAGACCAAACAACAGGAAATGACTGCGCCATGAAACAGGTCACTTGAGGTTAGCTGTGGGATTAAGGCAGAGGGAATCTGATTCTTGTGCCAGTTGAAACTGGTCCCGCTTAGGAAATCTAGCTGTTATCTCCTAATCCTGACTTCTCAAAGGTGAAATAGGTGGCTTAGCTTCATCTCTTGGTGCCACAGGCCTTCAGCATGAATGACTGTTTTGATGGGTTAGCCTGGTCTTTGGGCCCTAGCTCAGCTAGCGCAAGAGAGCCTAGAACACTGACCTCCTGAACCTACCCTTAGTATGTTGAAATCTTGCATTAGTTTAGTGGGAAATTGTCTTTTTCTTCCACATATATTGAAGCAATGGTGACATGAAGTAAAGGGACGGTAGCAAGGTTAGGAAGCACAGCACTCTTTAAACCCGTAGGAAATAGGGACCAATGGGTGGCTATATCTAGACTTAATCCCCACTTCTCATCCAGGTAGAGTCAGCCATTTTGTTCCCTTTCCCCTCTGCCTTTTTGGTGCTGAGGATCAGAGCCAGGGCCTCATGCATGACAGGTTTAAGTGTTCTACCACTGAGCTACACTACCAACCCTACATCTTGTTTGATCTTTGTGAGACAGTCACTATCCTTACAAAAAGAGTGCCACACTGTGTCACTCAGAAGGGTCCACTCAGATGCCCAATGTGCTGGGCCAGCATGTAGTGTGTGAGACCCATCTTATCCTTCCTGAAGGGTACCTCTTCTTCCTGTAGCCCTGCGCTTCCCAGATGATGAACGAAATGGTCAACTTTCTGCTCCCAGAAGGCCAGACAGTGGCCAACCCATGACTCTACAAATGGAACAGTAGACGGTGGCAACTAGCAGAATTCACAGAGACAACACTGCATTCCAGTAGTGTGGGCCTATAGGCCACTCCCTCCCCAATGGAAACTATATGGCATAAGATTGCCTGTCTTTATATGGAAGAGGTCAGGGGTTGGCCTGGTTATTCTCTCTATGCCTAGGAAGAGCTAACTGTACCTACCATTTCCCTAAAGCAGAGCAAAAGGTCATGGGTTAAACAAACATTGCAAGATGGCTCAATCATTAGCAAGATGGCACCCATGTGAAAGGGACAGGAGGGAATCAGCTCCACAAAGTGGCCCCCTGACCTCCATATACCCATACAAACATACACAAAAAACAAACAAATAAATTTAGATCATAACAAGAAAATTCTGAGTAGACATTAGAAGGGACTTTCTGATCATGAAAGTTTGGAAGGCTAAAGTAGGTTCACATGAGAGGAGGCTGTGCATCTTCAAAGATTTGTAGGAAAAAGATTAGCTGCTAAGAGCTGGGAATGGAGGCTCATACTTATAACCGCAGCACTCAGAAACTGAAGCAAGAGGATCATCATGAGTTTGAGGCCAGCCTAGGCTACAGAAGGAGACCCTGTCTCAAAAATGAAACAACTGACAAAATGATTAGCTAAGTCGATGAGACTGGAGACCAGGATTACTGGGACTCCCTTAGAGCCTCTAGCTAAGGGAAAATAATATAAACACAAAGTGTACCTAACTTATTTTTTTTTTTTTTTTGGTTTTTCGAGACAGGGTTTCTCTGTGTAGCCCTGGCTGTCCTGGACTCACCTTGTAGACCAGGCTGGCCTCGAACTCGCAAAGATCCGCCTGCCTCTGCCTCCCAAGTGCTGGGATTAAAGGCGTGCGCCACCACCGCCCGGCTCCTAACTTATTTTTAATTGAATAACCATTGCTTCCAATTTGGGATGATTTCAACAATGCTTCTTGTATTTCTATTTTGGCTCTCTAGGGCAAATTTGAAGTTTCCTAGTAATTTATAATTTTAACCACAATTTTCCTGAGGCAGTACGTTTATATGGGAAAATAGTTCACTCTGAATCTTAAAAAAAAAGTTTTTTCCTATGGTATAATTTGCCAATCACACTAAACACACATGTCATTATCTTGTAAGCTCATAATTGCTGACTCCTCTAACCTTGACATCTCAGAACAGGTAATTCTCATTCAGGGAACAGACCATGGCCTTCCCAGCACAAAACCCAGCTTCCCTGAATGACAGGCAGAGACATTTGAAAAGGAACTGACCCTCCATTTCAGGTTTTATGACTCAAAGCCTTGATGGTTTCTTTTTCTTTTTTCTTTTCTTTTCTTTTCTTTTTTTTTTTTTTTTTTAGGTTTTTCGAGACAGGGTTTCTCTGTGTATCCTTGACTGTTCTGGACTCACTTTGTAGACCAGGATGTCCTTGAACTCACAGAGATCCGCCTGCCTCTGCCTCCCAAGTGCTGGGATTAAAGGTGTGCGCCACCACACCCCGCTGCCTTGATGGTTTCTTTTTTTTTTTTTTTTTTGCTCTTCTGACCATTTATTGTGGGCCTTCTGCTCAGCACCAAGGTGGGAAGGAGGAAGGTGGGACAGCCTTCTTCCTGCCAGGTTGAGACAAGCCTCTGAATGACAGCTCTAGTGATGGTAGGGGTCGCTGACAATAGTTCTGTGGCAGGGAAGGGAGAGAGGTAGACCCAGGAGTCCAGGAGGGGAGGTGACAAGTACAAAGACATCAGGGCCAGCTCCAGGGTAAAGGTTCTCAGCGTATGGGGACCTCTAGAGAGCAGACAGTTGTCAGCTAGCAGCAGGCTGGCCAGGGAGCCTGGGCTTCTGGGGCTGGTTGGGGCCGATGTACTGGAGAGGCACATGGGTGGGGGCTGTGATCCGGTCAGTGCCTACGTAGGGCTGGAGGACTGCGGGCACGAGCACTGAACCATCCTTTTGCTGATTGCTCTCCAGGAGGGCAATGAGGACGCGGGAAACAGCACAAGCAGTGGCATTCACTGTGTGTGCGAACTGCAGCTCCCCAGCTTGATGGTTTCTTAAGAGCATCTTTGTTTTTGTTTTGTTTTGTAGAGACAGGGTCTCACTGTGTTGTTGATGTTGTCTGGGCCAGCCTTGAACTCTGGATTTGCCTGCTTCAGCCTCCTGAAACTTGCGTGTGGGGGTCAGAGGAGAACTTTCAGGAGTCTGTCTTTTCAAAGTAGGTTCCAGGAATCGGACTCAGGTCATCAGGCTGGCATGGCAAGAGCAGTTCCCTGTCGAGCTATCTTGCTGGCCCAAATCGTACCTTTTATATGTACACGGAGCCACTGACTTACTCTCAGCTGTAAAGTTTGGAGGCCTTTCTGATAGGTCATGGGTTTGCATGTATCTGGGCGCACTCTGGCCTTCTCTTTCTTATGGTTATGAGATGAAGAGGTAGATCTGGGAGGCTAAGTCACTACCTTATGGATCTTAAGTTGGCCAGATGGTATAAACGGTATAGAAACAGATTTCATCAATATCAAGACTGGAACACAGAAAAGAACTTCAATTTCCAGCCTCTCTTATATAATGGTAATCAGAACAAATGATAATATAACATGACAGATTCCCCCACAAGGTAAAAACTTCACATTTTTTTGCAACAAATCAAGTGGTTTCAGTCATTCTTCACCTTGCCTGGACACCCAATGGCTGATGGACCAATATTTTTTGCCACCTATTAAAAGGCTCTGGCTTACAGGAAAATTGTTATGGCAGAATGATCCTGTGTGCGAGGGTGTCTGAAGTCAAAAACACTTAGACTTGAGTTTGGGAACAATCATTCTTGACTCCTTGCCTCAGTTTCCTCACCTGTGGTAATGGTGCTACTCATAGTACCTACTTGAAGGAGCTATCCTGAAGATCAAATGAGTCTATGTATGTCAAGTGCTTAGAAAGACTGGCGTGGGATAGCACTGGATAAATGACATTAGCTGGAGTTAAGGGCATTTCACTCCAAATCCAAAATCTCTACCCCTTCTGTTCTTGCTTGCCTGTTTCTTTTCCCCTTCAGTAATGTGGCTATAAATGCCTAACACGTATCAGGAAAAGAAAACTGGCCTTGGGGCCAGAGATTCACATCCCAGCTCTCCTTCCCCCATCCTACGGTGAACTCCTCAGTAAGTCACCTTATTCACCACTCTGGCCTTTAAGATTCTCCTGGCAGCCGGGCATGGTGGTGCTCGCCTTTAATCCCAGCACTTGGGAGGCAGAGGCAGGCGGATCTCTGTGAGTTCGAGGCCAGCCTGGTCTACAAAGCAAGTCCAGGACAGCCAGGGCTGTTACACAGAGAAACCCTGTCTCGAAA
>CAJQZJ010010085.1:10670815-10695332 GCA_907164525.1 Lophiomys imhausi
GTGTGTGTGTGTGTGTGTGTGTGTGTGTGTGTGTGTGTGTGTGTGTGTGTGTAACTGTGTAACTGAATGCTCAACATTGAAGCCCAGGACAATTAACACCAAACCAGGTTAGTGTTTTCCGTTTTCTGTGAATCAAAACCCCTCAAAATGCTCCCACCTGCAATAAGAACACACCTTCAATTTGCAGATATTGCCCTCCCCATAGCAGAATTCTAAATTGGAGTCATTTATGCTACCTCAAGAATAAATCCATAAATATGTCTCCTAGGTAACACCTTGTTAGCCTCGTACTCAAAGCTCTTGAAATTAATAAAACCACACTTTTTAAATAAATAGTAAATTCAGGTGTCTCACTTAAGGCTTCCACTTAATTAGCAAGAATCACTAAGTGTACTGCTCACTTCTGTCCATGTGAAGACATTGGATGAATCCCACAAACTTACACATATTCATCAAAATGCATTTTTTAAAAATCCTACATTCCAGCATCTCTGGTTATTTTTTCTTACTCTATTTAGAGATGGTTAGAACATGCACATCCTTCTTGCTATTAAAAATTAATGCTAGCTCACATAGTCACCCAAAAATAACATCCAGAGCAACATCTCAATTTAATACTGATCCCAGCAAGAGCTACTTTTCTCTTTCACAGTATAAGCAGAATTTTCTCTTCTTTTCCTTCTCCTATGCCCTTTAGAGAGGAGGATTCTCTGAAACCATCTGTCGTTCCTCCAAGAGAGAAAGTTGTGTTGCTTGTGCAGAGTCCCAGGAGACCACCCTGTCACAAGGAAGGCATCCTGGCAGTGCCATGGGATTTGGCTGAACAAAGGCCCAGCATATAGGACAGCATGGTTTTACTGTTTTCGTTGACAATATGCCCTTCCTTGTTGGAGCCCAGCACAGTCTGTGTGAGAAAGACTTTCCTGGAGTTTGGAGACCCACCACAGGCTCAAATGACTGCCCATCCCTCCTAGCAAGGAGGGAAATGATTCTGAAGACTTGGAGAGTGTTCCCTCCTCCTTCCTGGAATGGATGGAGCAGAGTCAAGTCTAAAAACTGTACATCTTCACCAGCTTTGTGTGTGTGTGTGTGTGTGTGTGTGTGTGTGTGTGTGTGTGTGTACAGGCTACTCCAAGGCTAGCAGCAGTATTGTGCAAGAACCTACATCCTAGAGAGTGGGAGATAAATGTGGCAGAGACTTTTACTGCCTGCTGTCTTTGACAACTGACAGTGGTTAGCAGAATGAGTCCACTAACAACAAAAACAACTCATAGGGCAGTCATGGAGCCCTTTGAAGAAAAGTGTATTTTGACATCTCTGGTGGCATAGCCACCACCAGAGCAAAGAAAAATATGCTCTTGAGTATGTTTTGAGCCAACTAGACTTCCATATTACTTGCAGTGAGAGGCTCCATAATGCCACCTAAAGACGCTCAGGTCCTAACTCCAGGAGGTTGGGATTCATTCTCTAATGACAAAAGGGAGTGGGCAGATAGCACTGTGTTAAGGATCTTGAATGATGTATTAGTTACTATGTTGCTGCTGTGACAAAAAATAGCTGACACAAGCAGTTTAAGGAAGGAAGGATTTGTTTTGGCAGACAGCTGGAAATACAGTCTGTCAGAGTAGAGAGGTTACAGTGGCGGGAGTGTGAGCTGCTGGTCATGTGGCATCTTCAGTCAGGAAGCAGAGAGGATTGAAGGTTTACTTCTCCTTTTTATTCAGTCTAGGACCTCAGTCCACAGGTGGTGACACCCACATTTAGAGTGGATCTTCCTTCCTCAGTTTACCCAGTCTAGAAAAACTCTCTCACTGATATGTTCAGAGATTTGTTTCCTAGGTGATTTTAGATCCTGCCAAGTCAGAGAGAGAGAGAAAGAGATGGATAGGGGTTAGAGCCTCGTATAGCCTCAAACTCACTATATAACCAAGGCTGTCCTTGACGCTGATCCTCCTGCTTTTGTTCTCAAGAGAAGGGATTACAGGGGTGCACCACCATCTCCAGCTTCACAATCAATATAACCATCATAGACAGGTAGACTATTTGTAAATAAACCTGTGTGGAATACATATAATCATAACTACAAGTGTCCTTAGTAGAAGGACTAACTCTGACTACAGAAGAGCTGGTGATACAGGCAGCCACCAAAAGCAGTAGAAGTCAAGGGCAGATTTCCTCTATGGCCTCTAGAAAGCCCGTCGTCTTTCCAACAGCTCTGTCTGAGTCAGGTGAAACTGACATCACACTTCTGGTCATTCTTCCCAATTGTTAATGCTTACCTTGTTGCTTGTCCTGGTTTGCTTTCAGTTGCTGTGACAAAACACTGTGAACAAGCAGAAACTTGAGAAGGAAAGGGTTAATTTCAGCTCGCAGTTCACAATTGGTCATGATGGGAGTCAGGGCAGGAACTCAGGGAAGAAACCTGAAGGGAGGAACTGAAGCAGAGACCATGGAGGAGTACTACTTACTGGCTTGCTCCTCATGATTTCTTATGTCACAAAGGGCCACCTGCCCTCAGTGGGCTGCACTGTCCCACTTCAATAATTAATGAAGACAATACCCCACAGACTTCCTACAGACTGATCAGAAGGAGACATTTTATCATTCCTCTCCCCAGATCATTCTACTTTGGGTGAAGTTGGCCAAAAACTAACCAACACAGCGGTGGTACAATCATTTGTTGGAAACCCCATACAGTTTCCAAGTACGAGAGATGCTTCAGTTGCAGGTCTCCCTTTGTGGCCTCGGAGACAAAAAGAACATCCTTTCTGTGTGCAGATACTCCCACAGACTGCCTCACCATGCAATTTAGGACTGAGATTGGTGAAGAGACAGAGTATAATGGAGCAACTTGGTGGATCACTGTTCATGTTTATGTATTCCAGTTCAGCCCTTCCTGTAACCATGGATGGCAGATACCAGCAAGTCCATTTTCCTTCTCCTTTTTGGCTGCCCTAGGGCTTGAGCCCAGGGCGTGTGCATACTAGGCATCCGTTCCACCAGCTGAGCTACATCCCCAGCTGCTAGTTATTTCTGACCAGATGCTTTTTGTTACAAATGATGGAGAATGCCATGCAAATAGGCTCAAGATATTTCATCGAAGTATCTTATAAAGTCAAGACATTTGGAGCAGCTCAGCTTCTGAAGACGATTGCTGCTAAGACTGAGTTCAAGTCTCAGGACCCATGTGGTAGAGAGAACCAACTCCTGAAACCGTGCTTTTTAATTATCAATAATCATTTATTTATTAGTAACTATATTCATTTATAACAAATACACTTAACTACTATTCCTATAAATTCCTACAACCCCTATGAATGCCTACAACTCCTAAGACCTAAACACTAAACCTATTGATAACTATTACAACTATTTTCATAACCTCTTAGAAGGACACAGTCTCTGGGGCAGGTCCTCAGTCGCCAGGAAACCAGTCTCTGGGGTAGACTCTTTAATGCACTTAGCAATCTTTCTTTTGGAATATCTCAGACACAGGTTCATCAGGGTAAATTGACTATGGTGGTTTCACCTTAAATAAGGCTTGAGGCTTTCTTCTCTGGGGAGACCCCAGCCGTCTGTAGGCCAACTTATTTCCTTCGTGTCAGCAACTCTGCCACTCTGCCTCAGTCTTTAAAGCTGGCCACAGTTCCTTTCAGGCCACTGTTCAGGCAGGTCAAACCCCTCTATAGGCAAAAGCTGAGCCACAGGGTTTAGTCCTTGGCCTTTTGCTGTCTTGCTGAGGCTTTCTCTGCTCACCAGCTTCTTTCGGCCTCAGGGAGATCTGGCCATCAGTCCACCAGCACTTTTTCCATCAGAGGATACAAACTACTGGTTGTCCTTTCTATCATGAGAACTCACTAGCATTTGAGCTCTTTAGTATCAGGGGGCCGCTCTCCCGGGCTCATCCACTTGTCCTTAAATAGGGTCGCTCCTTGTTCCACCTGCTTCAGCTTAATTTGGGCTCTGCCCACTTAGCAGTTGAAAACAATGCCAGGTCATAAAGTCTTTCTTTGTATCACCTGGCTTCAACCTTGTTTTTCAGTCCATAGAGACTCCCCTCGTTTCATGTGACTTCATCCATAAGCTGATAAGCTAATTGCTCACAGCGAAATTGATCTTCATGCCCCGGATTAAGAGACTGTATCAGAAGCCTAGATATTTACTAAATCTAATTTATATCAATCTAACTCCCTAGAAACTCCTGAAAGTTGTCTTCCAAGCTCTACATATGTATCATGGCATGCATGTGCACGTATGCACATGCACCCACAATAAATGGAAAGAGGATGGGTTATCGGTTTGTTTAAACTAGGGTTTGAAGTTGGGCTGCCTTCCACCTTCTAGGCAGGACTGTGCCCATGACCTAAGCAATGCAACCAAGGAGGATCATTTTGTTTCCTCTCCATTTCTCAGCTTTGATTCATCGGGCTCTACCCACATCAGATCCTCCTGTAACGACCTCAAGATGGCCACTGGAATAGTGGATGCTCCCAGCAACCAATAGCAAAGGACCACAGGAGAAATTCAATTGTGGGTTGGTTTATGGCAAATTACGTGCTCCCCACCCAGCACTGAAATCAGAATTACCTAGATTCTTCTAGAAGAATGTGACAGAGAATGGGAGAGAGGGTGATTCCTCACAGGAAATTGTGGATATTGGTAAGAAAAGGGGAGAATGGATGTGGATTATGGCCATGGGTCGACTATGGAGGGCCAATAGATGAATGTTTGCAAAACTCGTGAGGTTTTATTGTCATTGCTTTCTGAGCTAAAATGAGCAAATTTTCTACCCTCCTTAACATGTCTTGGAGTGATTAACTTTACAAGGGCTACTTCTTTAGTTGGGGACATATGACAATTTACACTTCTCAGCACTCCTGGGAGCAGGGCTGTTCACTAAGTCTTGAGGAGGCAGAGTTTGAGATGCTAGATTTTGCCTGCATTTCTTGTCTGTGCTTCATGGAAAGGAACAGAGCCACAGTTCTGCCCTTGATGAATCACAGGCCAAATGCCCAGATGGCAGATTATCACCCCTCCTTTAATTACCACTGCTGCCCACACTGCAGCTCTTCCCCTGCTCGTTAATAGTCTTGCCCAGAATAAGAAGTGAAGGAGGAAAGGAGGAAAGGAGGAAGGGAGGAAGGAAGGAAGGAAGGAAGGAAGGAAGGAAGGAAGGAAGGAAGGAAGGAAAGAAGGAAGAAAGAAAGGAAGGAAGGAAGGAAGGCTCAAATCAGTCAGTTTACCCTTAACCAATGCTGGGAGATTTCAAGAAGAAAAGTGAAGGGAAATTATATTGGGAATATCTTGAATTTCCATGATCTGTGATAACATTACCCCAATCCTGTCTTTCTTAGAGATCCCAGACACTAAAGCCAGAAAAAAATATGTTAAGGAATCCAGGCAAGTTTCCTTAGCCAACTAGACATTTCCAGTGGCTTCATTCTTTTCTGCTCTTCCTTTTCCAGGCATCTCACTAGCTAAAAAAGCCCATGCTCAGGAATAACCATCATTATTCTCAGTGTCATTATTCAAAATCAAGGTGACGCTTACAAACACATCCCTGTGTATTTGTATATTAGTTCTCTGTGATATTTGTTGAGGTTTATGTTTCCAGAGGAGAAAACTAGGGTTGTTAGTTGCCTTGACTGGTCACAGGATTGGCCTCAAACTCATGATTCTCCTTCCTCAGCCTCCTAAATGCAGGACTTTTCGCAGTTTCAAGTAACTTTTTTTTTGGGGGGGGGGGTGAGACAGGGTTTCTCTGTGTAGCCCTGGCTGTCCTGGACTCACTTTGTAGACCAGGCTGGCCTCAAACTCACAGAGATCCACCTGCCTCTGCCTCCTGAGTGCTGGGATTAAAGGCGTGCACCACCACACCCGGCAATTACAGACATCTGTGAACTGCCCTGTGGGTGCTGGGATTTGAACCAGGGTCCTTTGGAAGAGCAGTCAGTGCTCTTAACCACTGAGCCATCTCTCCAGCCTCTCAAGTAACTTTTTAAAGTAAACTTTTTAGAAAATCAGGAAAACTGTTTTGAGACATACTGAAAGAAGAACTGAAGTTTCCTTACGAATGGCAAGCAGATAATCACAGCCACACAGAAATAGTAAACAAAGCTAGGAACCGGACTGAAATGAGGGCCAGTGAATAGGACTGTCACCAGCTGTCCTCAGCATGTGCCTCCACCTCTTCTCACCACACACACAACTTAAAAACATAAATGTTATCCTTGTCCTTTTTGTATGAATTCTATGAAGGAGTCCAACACCCCAGAGATGGTGGTTCAGTGTGGGTGGTGAGTTATATGTGTGGTGTATACATATGAGTATGTGTGCATGGTAGTTGAATGCTTGTGTGTGATAAATTACAAATGGGGAGTGTGTTGAGTATGTGTGCATATGCCAGAGCAGGACTTCAGCATCTTCTGTTAGCTCTCCACCTAATGCCTTGAGACCCAGTCTATTAGCCAATTAACACCCCCCCTTTGGCTATTCTGGCTGGCCAGTAATCTCTTAGGATCCACCTGCCCCCAGTCCACAGTGTTGGGGTTATAGATACTGCAGCCATCCCTGGCTCTAAAAAATTTTTTAATTAATTAATTAATTAAATGAGTGCTGGGGATTTGAACTCAGGTTCTAATGCTTCCAGATCAAATACTCTTACCCACTGAGCCACCTCCCCAGCCCTTTTATTTATTTTTTATTTTTATTTATTTTTAGGTTTTTCGAGACAGGGTTTCTGTGTGTATCCTTGACTGTCCTGGATTCACTTTGTAGACCAGGCTGACCTTAAACTCACAGAGATCCACCTGCCTCTGCCTCCCAAGTGCTGGGATTAAAGGCATGTGCCACCACGCCCGTCAGTTACAGACAGCTGTGAACTGTCATGTGGGTACTGAGAACCTGGATTCTCTGGAAGAGCAGTCAGGGCTCTTAACTACTGAGCCATCTCTCCAGCCCTTATTTTTATTTTTTTCAGAACAAATTTTTCAGTCATGTATGCCAGTGTGCGTCTTAAATCCCAGCACTTGGGAGGCAGAGGCAGGTGGATCTCTGAGTTCAAGGCCAGTCTGATTTACAAAGCAAGTCCAGGTCAATCAGGGATACACAGAAAAACCATGTCTTGAAAAACAAAACAAACAAAACAGAAAAAGAACACAATTTTCCCCAACAAAGAAGCCATTTTCTTGGACATTTCCCAAGCATATGGGATGGAGCAGAGATGACCACCTTACTCTCAAGACTAGAGAAGAGAGAGTGGTTGTCTGGGCCAGCCCTTTCACACCATCCTCTGAATTACCCAGAGGCATTGGTTCAGCTATAAAATGGATGGAAATGTTTTCACATCCAGACCTTAGCGCCATGTTGGGACAAGCACTTCCTTTCTCTAGTAATGTGCCCTGACTCATGGTACCCTCGTGTTCTTAGGCAGAGCGTTACGAAATAACAACTGCCAGCCATGCTCAGAAGGGTCATAAGCAGTACGTCCCTTCAGGCATACCAGAAATAACTGTTCTCATAGTGGCATAACACAGCCTGGACTTGCAACAGAGAAATGGGCTCCGGGCACCCTTGCACCTGTGTGACCAACAAGGCAAGGGAAGAGCTGTCAGGGTTCTGGTTACCTCTCCTGGAAGCGTGAGCCTCCACAAACATCACAGAGCTATTCTGAAGACTAAAAACCCAATATATCCGGATGTGCCTATGAATTTTGCTCCAGTTTTGAATAGCGATATTGGTAATGGTGGTGATGATTCCTGAATTCATTCTTTTTGTAGTCAGTTTTCCATCACTATGACAAAGCCCTGCGATGATCTGCTTAAAGAATAAAGGTTTATTTTTATTTATTTATTTTTTTTTTTTTTGGTTTTTCGAGACAGGGTTTCTCTCTTTAACAGCTCTGGCTGTCCTGGACTCGCTTTGTAGACCAGGCTGGCCTCGAACTCGCAAAGATCCGCCTGCCTCTGCCTCCCAAGTGCTGGGATTAAAGGCGTGCGCCACCACCGCCCGGCAAAGGTTTATTTTTAAACCTCACATATTGAGAGGTTTCAGTGCATAACTGGTTCATTAGGACTTCCTGTGGCAAACTCATGGTGGAACCGAACTACTCACCTCGTGGTGAGAAAGAGAAGAGGGGCCTGGGATTCCAACATTTCCTCTGAGGAGACACCAACACTGATCTTAAAAACCTCTCACTGGGCCCCAGCTCTTAACAGTCTCTATCACCTCTCCATAGCTTCAAGCTGAGTCCCGAGCTTGTAACATGTGGCCTTCGAGGGACATTCCAGATTCATGCATGCTACAGCATGTACCTCCCTTCCAATGGCCACAGATGGTCAATGAATAAACTGAGTGAGGGAAGGAATAGACTACAATTGCACCCACAGGTGAGATCCCTCATGAGGGCAGCTTGCTCCAGAAAACTCTTAGGTCTCAATTCTGCTCATAATATGGTTAAACAACCAGCTGCCTTCCATCCCCATGGAGGGACATGCTACCCCTTCGCCGCCATTGTCACTTACAGGTCCTTCTGCTAATTTTGGGAGATTGGAAGTATCTGCACTGGGCTATGCGATTTCATTTGCTCCTCTAATGTCATTGCCGACCTAACACAGGCACCAGGCCCTGTGGGAAGTGCTCCATCTCCACAGCATGAAGTCATCCTCATTGGTGGCGATAAGTGGTGGCTGCTGCTGTCATCTCAGTTTACACAGGAAGAAAGCAAAGCTCAGAAAAAGATTAGTGACTGTAACTTTCCCGGGGCCACGACGCTAGCAAAGGGAGGAAGTCGCCTTTCAAAGCAGAGGGACACACCTGCCTCTGCGTTTCTCGAACCCTTTAGCATGGCTGCCTCTCTGCCCCAGAGGGCCCGAGAGATTCAGTCAGGCTAAGTTGTCTTCTCAGGGCTCTTTCCTGAGTTCTGGACCCACCTCCTTCAGAAGGTGCGATCACTGAGCCCCATAGTATCATGGGGTTTCTAGAAGAGAATGTACCCCCTCCAATCCAACAGGTCCCCAGATGAAGGAGGGGAGCGGACCCCTTGCATCAGCCACGCTCAGAAACTGAGGCTTAATTGCCCCACGAGCAGCTTGTTAGAGGCTGCGCTGGCCGGTGAGGGGAGCAGCAGTAGAATCAGCCAATTAAGCAGCCAATGGCGCTGAACTAAATGTGACCTCCGACTTAATTGTGGATGTTTCTCACTGGTGTGGATTCGGAAGGAGGGCGGGAGGAAGGGTGAGGGGACGGGGTGCTGTAAGGGGCTCTTAGGCTCTCCTTCGATTGTTAAGGGGACGGTGGCTTCAAAGACTCAGGGATTTCCAGCACGGGGGAAAGTTGGTGACAAGTGGCGGGCCTCTCTGTTGTAGCCCCAGACAGGTAGCAGTCTTAGGTGTAGAATAAAAAATGGGCAGGCCTTATCCGGTGAAGGAAGTACTTCTATACAGGACTGAGGCTCAGCCTCACGGGGAATATTTCTTAGAAGGAGCCGATGGCAGGGCACGTCCCAGCTCACACACAATATGGAGACTTCTCTCTCCTCGGTGCTCATGATAATAGCTTGGTAACTGGGAACCACCACCACCACCCCTTCCCCTCCACATGTCAGGAAGGCACCTGAAGCACCATGTCCAGAATCATGTGAACCTGGAAAAGTGGGGTTAAGGGTTCAGATGGAAAAGGCCGATGTGGGCTCCATAACTAGGGGGAACTGCCAATCTGGCTGCTTCTGCCGGCTGTGGGGCAGCAAGGGAGGCTCGGTTCTTGGATTAATGTACATGAAAGTGAAAGGAATGAAAATTTTAGAGACCCCTTGACAGGCAGTGAAGCCAGGCCCGCTGGGTTCCAGGAACTAAGCTGACCATAAAAAGGGTAGAACCAAGAATGAAGGTCAATGGAGTCATGGGCCCAGGGTTTCAGGAACTGGCTGACCACAAAGTAGATAGCGAAATAAAATTAGGTTCATTCCTGAGAAAAACAAGTATAGGGTGTGTTTCCTGCTAATTTAACTAAAGAATGAGCTGGTACTTTCCACTTGTGATTTCCCCCACTCCCTTAATCTGTGGTGCTCCTCTATAAAATCTTTACTCTCGGACAACTAGGGGTCGTGGCTCCTCCTGCGTGGCATATGAGTTGAGCCCTCAGTGCACTGACACCCCGCCCCCGCCCCGAAATAAACCTCTTGCGATTGCATCAAGATAGTCTCTTGCGAGTTTTTGGGTGGCCGTAATATCCCAAGCGTTGGGTGAGGAACTTCCCTCCCCTGGGTCTTTCAAAAGGATACAGCCTCCAGCCTGCAGCACCTTCAAAATCAACCGCAGTTCACTCCAGCAAGGCCCTAGCATGGCGGAGTCCTGGGGTTGGGCTAGTCTGCCAGTGAGAAGCCCCTCTCAGGGCAAGTTAATTCCAGAGCCCTCAATGCTGTTGTGTGGACTATCATTGTGTTCTGAGGCCCTTCCTAACCAACTCTGCTTCTTTGCTTTTTTTTTTTTTTCATAGACAAGCAGACTCTGCCCACCTCCCAATAAGTCTGTTGGATTCTTTGTTTTGTTTTTGTTTTGGTTTGGGTTTGGGTTGGGTTGTTTGTTTTTGAGACAGGGTTTCTCTGTGTATCTCTGGCTGTCCTGGACTCACTTTGTAGACCAGGCTGGCCTCAAACTCACAGAGATCCACCTGCCTCTGCCTCCTGAGTGCTGGGATTAAAGGTGTGTGCCACCATGCCCGGCTCTTTATTTTTTAAGACAGAGTTGATGTAGCTCAAACTGGCTGACCTAGAACTCACAATCCCTCTGCCTCTCTAAGTGTACACAACCAAGCCCAAGCCTTCTTATTTCTTCGTTTAGTCTGTCTGTCTGTCTGTCTGTCTCTCTCTCTCTCTCTCTCTCTCTCTCTCTCTCTCTGTGTGTGTGTGTGTGTGTGTGTGTGTGTGTGTGTGTGTGTGTGTTGTGTATAGGAGCCACAGAACTCATGCAGAGGTTAAGACAAACTTGGGGAGCCCTGGTAGCAAATGCCTTTACCCACCAAGCCATTTCCTCACCTCCTACTACTGCAATCTTGACTCCATCTTACCATATATATCTTCCAGCCAAGGGTTTAAAGCATCCTATCCCAAAGTACACCATCTTGTCATTTGAGAAAACAGCAGAAGTGGGCTATGAAAACCTGGGTCAGTCACCCCCACTGTACCTTCTGAAGCAGTCATTAGTCATCACCCCTAGCTGCAGAGGGAACATTGTTACACCTGCAGGAAATCAACATCTTCACATCTTCCTCTCACTGACCCTGCTTGGTCTGGACTTCACTCACTCTGTAGACCAGGTTGGCCTTGAATTTACCATGACCCATCTGCCTCCGGCTTTCCTCTGCTGAAGTCACAACATGTGCTACCTTTCTTTTCTTTCTTTCTTTTTTTTTTTTTTAAGACAGGTTCTTAAAATGACAGGCTGTTCTTGAACTTCTTAAGTAACAGAAGCTGGCCTTGAACTCCTGATCTTTCTCTTGCTTACACTGAAAAGTACTGGGAATATAGGAATGTACCACCACACCAAGCACTGTAAAATCTGTACTGAATAAAACTGCATGTTTTCCTCCCACAAGTGTGTATATACAAAGGAGCCACAGGGCGAATATGAAGGTCAGTGGACACACCTTCCCAGTTGGTTCTCTCCTTCCACCATGTTGGTCCCAGACATCAAACTCAGGTCAACAAACTTGGCAGCAGACACTTTTATCTGCCAAGCCATCTTGCCCTCCCCCAAGAACGAGAACTCCTTAATGCTGTTGGATTTTAAAGAACACAGAACATAGACAACACTCAGTGTTACCACAGGGGGTATATACTTCCTTGGTACACAAATGTATAACCAGAGTGTACCTAACACCTCAAATAAACATAGAGAATTTTTCCAAAGCATTTTTGCTTAAAATTGTAGGGGCAGAATAGTTACTTCTGAGAAACAACCACTTAAGAGATTGGAAATATGTATTATCTTAAAGAGAAAATTTTATCATCCTTGGCTAAATTTTTTATTTTTCTAGTCATTTTGAAACTTGTGGGTCTCATAGATAAATACCTGTTTTAACAAAGCTTCATATGGACCATGCCATCTTTTATGTCATCTTTCCTTCCTTCCAATGTCACAATAACTTCTTTTTCTTTTTTCTTTTTATTGGGATGACATAGGGAGCAGCCCAGCCTGGTCCTGAAATTCATTACATAATTGCAGAGATCCTCCTCCTTCAGCCTAGGAGTATAGGCATAAGTCACTATATCACCCTAGGTTTGTTTTTGTTTTGGGGTTTGTTTGTTTGTTTCTAACCTCAAACCCTTTTTAGTGGCAAGCTTTTTATTTGGGAGTATTACAGAAATGACACAGAATTTCTGGGTCAATGAACCACTGTGAACCTTCATCATCTCTCAGTACACTGTAATTTACATGGTGTACCCTGGAGAAGTGGCTTGTCTGCTCCAAGCTCCATGGCTGTGAGAGTCTGTTTTTGCATTGGACCATTTGCAAGCAGATGTCCCAGCTCTAGTATACACCTGTGGGTCATCCGCTTTAGAGAACTCAGTGCTGGTGGCCACTGGACTACCTGGCCCCTGCTCCCTAATTTCTGCAGCAGGTCTGAACCTATACCACAACCACCAGTCCTGGGGGCTGTCCCCCTGGAGTCCCTCTGGAGAGTGAGTACCTTTGAAATCAGATGAGGGCATCAAGAGGCAGCTGTGTTTGTTTTCTAAATTAAAGGTTGAATCATTAAAATTATTGTTTCCCTGAAAATAAAGAGATGTAAGAAGGCCTCCCTTCTCCCCTGCTGCCTCCCTCCTCTTTTTCTAATTTGTCTCTAAAGGACTCCAGCTCCATGTTAAATAGCAGAGGATTATCTGTGTTTCCATCTTGGGGTCTGAGTGGCTCCATAACAATCCAAGGCCTTATCTGAGCGGCCTGGGGGCAAGCAGCCACTGGGGCTGAATTCTTTCCAGTATTAACAGTCATTCAAATGGATAGAGGAGCAAAGTTGATCCCAGTCCTTTAGTATGGGGGCCCTCCCAGTGGTCTCAGACCTTCCTTAGGTATTTCTTCCTAGCCACCTTCCACGGAAGGAAGGTTAAATAACTTGGGAACTTAAGACTTTACTACAGAAAGGAACATGTAAAATAAGCATGTGAAAACTGTTTAGGGAAAGCACAGTAGGTATTCAACTAGTTACCTAGTCAAAGCACAGGTTAGGTACTCAGCTAGTTAGTTAGTCACTGTTAGCCTATTTAAGGCCTAAGAAAGATGTCTGAATGGAGAGCCAGAAGTATATTTTAGAGGATGGTGTGACTGGACAGTTGGATGGAGTGGTAGTCCTAGAGAGATTGTAAACTAGCAGGGCCTTACACCACGCACACATAGCATGACATCAAGTGATGTGTAACAAGTACCTAAAAATTATGTGTCAACTGTGGCAATTCCTGCCAGTCCCTGAGTAAGCTGTGGACAAGTGACTTTTCTCATCACCAGTACAAAACACCTGAGAGAAACAGCTTGAAGAAGGAAGGGTGTGCTTTGGCTCGAAGTTCCCACAGTCTCAAAGCGTTCAGCCCATACTTGCTTGGGTCTATAGGGGTCAGAACATCATGGTGAGAGCATACAGCGGAAGAGAACTGTTCACTTCACAGCTCAACAGGAAGCAGGGGATAGGAGAATCTTGGGTTGGAGAGATGGCTCTTCCTATGCAAGCGGCTGGAATGATTTGAAGGCAGAATTCACATCTTCTCCTCTATGTGCCTAGAGAGGCCTGTACAGATCCTGCCCAGGTGGATATTCAATTAAAAGTTGGTAAATACATGGAGAGGAGTTCTTTGTATCTGTCCTGTTGACTGATGTCATGCCCTTTTTCGTCTTCTACAACAAGATGGTGGATCTGTTGTCCATTTTACTGAAATGACATGGACAGTTAGTAACCCATTACAAAGTGCATGAAGAATATGAAAATATATCTCATAGAGTCCCATCAGCCCCTTGATTTCTGAAATAAGTGAAGAGCTTTTTTCTTTCTTTCTTTTCTTTTTCCTTCTCTTTTTTCTTTTTTCTCTTTTCTTCTTCTTTTTTCTTTTTTTAAGTAGGAAAATCAAGAACTTTTGCCATCAAACCATCATAGAGGGCAGACCCCCTAAAAAAAAGTGCTAAAGGGCCCAGGAAATCAAAGCTAAAGAGGAATTTAGGTCTACAGGTATCTCAGGAAAATCTATAAGGATGGTGGTCTGGGAGGCTTAATCCTGTTCCTAAGGAAGAATTCTACTATAGAAGAATACATTGTCACCCTTCATCTACCAAAAAGAAAATAAGAAGAAACACCAACAGCAATGATTACTACTTAAAAACTAACAACGAGGCTGGCTAGACAGCTCAGTGGATTAAGAAATCTGTGTCCAACTGTGAGGACCTAAGTTCAATCCCCAGAACCCACATGGTGGGAGGATCGAACTCACTTCTCTAAATTGTCCTCTGACCTCCACGATGCATGGTGGCCCACACACCCACACCCACGCACACACATATTATATATATATATGTATGTATATGTATATATATATCAATAAATAATAAACGTAAAAAAGAAATTAAAACGTCTAAAAATGATAAACTGTAAGAGAAAATTTTTATTTAAACACAATATTTATTAATACTTGCAAAACACCACCTATAAAACACCTATAACTTACAATACCTAATACCTACAATCTATAACCTATAAACACTTAATACCTAAGAACACTAAACCAATCCTATTTTAATTTTCTTGAAAGGATATTAAAATTCTCTAGCCCAGGTCCATGCGGGCATCTTGGTTAGCAGTCTAGCTCTGACAATCACAGCAAAATTATCTTCAGTTTGACTCAGCTTCCTCTGGGCCTAGCTTTATAAGTCCATGTGGTCAGTTCCACAGTCTCCTCAGCCCGTGGGTGCTTCACAGGCGAGGCTTTAAGGTCCATAGCAGTTCCCTGGCTTCCTCAACAGGCATTTATCTACAGTCTTCTCCGAGATGCAGCCTCTGTCTCTGAGGTTTCCTCACAGTTGCTTTGCTCCTGTGGCTGTGGCATCCACCAGTCCCAACTTTCTATGGTCTCCTCAGCCTGAGCTCACTTCCCACTTCACTCAGTCGTTAGCGTACCTTAGGCTATTTTGCTTCAGCTGCTGATGTCAGTCTCTGCAGCCTTCACAGACTTTTTTCAGCTTGATGTCTATCAAGTGCAGACTAGCTCTGACTGTGGGGGCAAGAGAGAGAAAGAGAGATCCACGTGAAGCTCCCTAGTTTATATAGGGGATACTTTGGTGGTCTTTGGTGGTCTCTAGCACTCTCCTGACCTCTCAATTTCTGCCATTTTCCACGGCTTGTGCAGCTTTTCAGTCATGCCCCTTCAACAAGGCACGGTCCATGTTTCTCAACTGGGCTCTGCCTATCTCAGCCCCAAGTCCCTCTAGTGTCCAAGCAATGCCAAGCTACAAGCTCTTTTCAGATTCCTAGGCCTTTAGAGTGCCTTCTCAATGGTTGCCCAGAACTATATGCTGTCATGTGCCAGTCTGATCTGCATGCCCTTGAAGAGTCCTTACTAATTCTAACCCATTACAATAAACCCGGTAACAGAGACAAGGAACTAAAGAAAATAAAGTCTCCCAACCAGGACTAAAAACAAGGACTCTTGAGGTCATCATTAAATGTATGAAGGGCTAGTGATGAGCCCCTGCAGGCCTCTAAGTTGTCCATTGAAAAATCCCTAAACAGAAATTAGAATGGAAAAAAATGACCAACCCTACTTCATACGAATAAACAGCAGTCAAGTTCTACATTTTAAAGTAATAAACGGAGTGGATGGAGCACACCTATGATCTTAGCCTTCAGAAGAGGATCATCAATTCAATACCATCCTAGAAAACATAGTAAGACCCCATTGAAACAAAATAAAATGTACTAAGTAGAGCTCACATGAACAGCCCGCAGTCTTCCCAAGACTCTAAAAGCATGCTGAGATGGGAGGAGGCAGCTGGTGCCAGAAGGCATTTCCTTCCTTCCTTTCTGCCTGACATTTGATACCCCACTCCCTGCAAACCTATATTACTTAATGATGTAGAACTGCCCCTTTCCCCTAAAGTCGAGATCCAATGGGCTGTTCATTTCTAGTTCACACAGGTGTGTGCTGGTTTGAGCCACTCTGGCTGTTGAGAAGCTGCAGGTGGAAATTTAAAGAGGGCAAGATGGGCCTCTCTGGGTCAAGGGGGTTGGGGGATCAAGTTGAGAACAGGGGCCTTGTCTCCCTTGTTGCACTCAGGAGACCATCCCTCCCTGTTAGACAGGATCCAGTTGCACAAAATAAGATTTGTTTCGGCTGAGCATTTATCATTGCATGTGGTGTATGAGTGTGTACTCATGTGTGGCACATGCATGTGGAGGCCAGAGACTGAGATCAGGTGTCTTCCTCCATTGTACCCCACCTTATTTGAGAGAAGAGTCCCACACCGAGCCTGGAGCCAAGTCACCTAGGCTGGCTGGTCAGTGAGTTCCTGGAACCCACCTATCTCTGCCTCCCCAGTGCTGGGATTACAGACCTGGATTGTCCTCACAGCTTTTACATGGGTGCCAGAATCCAAACTCAAACCCCCGAGGTTGTACAGGAAGAGCCATCCCTCCAACCCAACATTCTCCTACTCCCTGCTTCCTGTTCAGCCATGAAGTGAACAGTTCTCTTCCACTGTATGCTCCCACCATGATGTTCTGACCCCTATAGACCCAAACAAGTATGGGCTGAACGCTTTGAATCTGTGGGAACTTCGAGCCAAAGCACACCCTTCCTTCTTCAAGCTGTTTCTCTCAGGTGTTTTGTACTGGTGATGAGAAAAGTCACTTGTCCACAGCTTATTCAGGCACTGGTAGGAACCGCCACACTTGTTTTACGACCATTTCCATCTTTGCTGAAGTTTGTTATTTAAAGAACATAGAGGAAATGTTACTTCAACCCCATAGACTTCAATATACATCTTACCGGAAATGGATCTTTTCTTTTGCATCCACACTATTATCACGCCTACCAGAAGGGGCAATAATTCCTTCTCATCCATCTCTGCCCTGGATGATAAATTCCTCAGGATTAGAATCAGTCAAGGAAAAGCCCCCTCCACTGCTAGGCAATGGTGGAATAAAACTGCAGGTCCATTCCCCGAGCTTCTGTCAGAACATTGGTCTTAATTTTGAAGGCTGGAGATTTCCCATAAACACCTGCTTCAGTACATCAAAGAAGCATGGGAGTTTCTCCATCATCAATACCAAAACTGCCTCTAAGACAGAAGCATGGGCATTTCAGCTACAAGAGTGGTCTCAAACCACGGTAGATCAGGATTGCCTGGCATTTGTTTGTTAATATATTTGTTTCTGGGCTGGTGAGACGGCTCAGTAGGTAAAGCTTTGCTGCCAAGCCTGACAAGCTGAGTTCGATTCCCAGAACCAAACTATCGAAAAAACTGTCCTGACCTCCCCCTTGATCCACTTCTAAGTCAGTATCTCTGGGGCTGGTCTGAAAATACGCATTTCTAACAAGTTCAAAGACGAAAAGGAGTTTGTTTGCTAGTCCAGGAACCACATTTAGGAGTTACAGTAGACCCCACAGGTGAGTCTATTTTAAGATAAATCTGGTGCCAGTCCAGGGAATGGCTGCATGGGGTTTCAATAGCCCTCATGCTGGGGCTCATCTGTGTGTCAGAAGAATGGTGCCCATCAACAGCCTGGAGTCATTTTTGAGGTTGACATACTTGGACCCTGATTTACGCATTCTTTTTTGTTTTTGTTTTTGTTTTGTTTTGTTTTGTTTTTCGAGACAGGGTTTCTCTGTGTAGCCCTGGCTGTCCTGGACTCAATTTGTAGACCAGGCTGGCCTCAAACTCGCAAAGATCCGCCTGCCTCTGCCTCCCAAGTGCTGGGATTAAAGGCGTGCGCCATCACTGCCCGGCGATTTACGCATTCTTACAAACAGATTTCTGTTGTTTGATTGTACCTGTAGGTCAACTTTGTTCCGCCAAGATGATCAACACAGCAAGAAACTGACTGGCTGAAGCAGATGAGAGCCTGGCATAGCATCTTTGTGTGAATTGGAAAAAGATGCTTCACCAAGCCGAGGATGGAAAAGGATGTCTCCTCACAACTGTAGGTGAAGCCCTGATGAAAACAGAAGAAAGTTGGTCAAGCCCAGGGACAAGTCATAGCTCCTCTGGCCTGGGACACCATGCTCTAAGGGGCTAGGGCTTCTTTGTTGGTTTGTTCACTTGCTTGTTGTTTGATGGGATCATTCTTATGAGTCAGGCTGGCCACTCTCTTTTCTAATTTATGTGTGTGTGTGTGCAGGTAAGAGGGCAACTTCTGAGAGTCACTTCTCTATATCAACCACATGGATTGCAGAAATTAATCTCAGGTTGACAGGCTTTCCAGGGACATAGCTTTACCTGCTGAGTCATCTTGCTGGCCTTCAGTTTCCCAACTTCTGGGACCACAGACAAGTACTGCCATGCCCAGCTCCCAAGGAACCAAAGTTTGCATTATTTAGTCTCAGCCTCCCAGGAAGAGTCACACATGGGTTCTTGGCTCGTACTGGGACTTGGCTGACTTTCTTCTGTTCTCATCAGGCCTCTCCTACAGTTGTTAGGAGACATCCTTTCCCATCCTCTGCTCAGAAAAGCATCTTTTTCTAATTCACACAAAGGTGCTGTGCCAGGCTCTCTTCTGCTGTGGTCAATTGCTTGCCCCATTGATTCCTGGTTTGAATGAGTTCCATCTGACTCTCACCCCATCCCCTACCCAAGCCCTCCTCACGCTGCCTTCCACCTCAACCCTGGACTGAACTTGCACTTTTGAGCTTATCCCTTGCCAGCCTGGCCTCCACCAGAACTGCCCACCTCTGGTTCTGTCAAGGCTCAAGCCTAAAACATCTGGATTTCCTGAGAAACCATATCCCCATCAACTACCTCGCTACCCCTTAGGGTGAGACTGGCAAAAACTGGAAGGAACTGAATGAAGCTGCCTCCACTCAATTGCTTCAGAATTGTAAGTACATTCAAGATCCCAGGGGTTATTTAAAATTAAATCTAGTACACAAACCACGTGAACCCTCTCCAGAATGTCTGATAGCTCTTCCTACATTGGAAAACTTGCCTCAGGGCACAGCCTCACTCCAGAAACACCAGTTTGTTTCTCAACAAAGCTGCTGCCTAGAAGTCATGCTGGCTTGGTTTTTATCATCTCAGACAGATTACTCTTGGAGCTTGTATTCCTGTCTACACCAAAGTTGGCTAGCCAGGGAAGTGAAGTCACTAACTGATGTGGCCGTGTGTCTCACTTTGGAAGAAGTGGTTGGATGCATTCATCCCTCTCTTTACCCAACAAACACTCACTGGTGGCCTGGGAAGGCTGAGACATTGAGAGTACCACAGTGGACCAAATGAACAAAACTCTTGTCCTTGGAGGACACATTCTGATGGAGGAAACAGAATGAGTACAGAAAAATACATCAAAAATAAAATGA
Organism: Lophiomys imhausi; assembly: GCA_907164525.1. NCBI lineage: Eukaryota > Metazoa > Chordata > Mammalia > Rodentia > Muridae > Lophiomys > Lophiomys imhausi. Next base: position 10,690,365 of record CAJQZJ010010085.1, read on the forward strand.
ACATGGCGGGAGTGGGGGGAAGCCTAATAATGTACAGTGTGGGATTATTGAAATGTCAGGTGTGAAGCTGCTGCAGAGCACAGGGGCCGATCATCAGCCAAATGTCCTTTTGCTCTAGTCATGGGACGTGCTTTTAAAGAGCCCTTCCAGCCGGGCGGTGGTGGCGCACGCCTTTAATCCCAGCACTTGGGAGGCAGAGGCAGGCGGATCTTTGCGAGTTCGAGGCCAGCCTGGTCTACAAAGCGAGTCCAGGACAGCCAGAGCTGTTAAACAGAGAAACCCTGTCTCGAAAAACCAAATAAATAAATAAATAAATAAATAAATAAATAAATAAATAAATAAATAAATAAATAAATAAATAAATAAATAAATAAAGAGCCCTTCCATACCTAAAATAATGTAAGAGGAAAATACAGCAAGCCGGGAGACTAGAGATGCCCAGGGGCGAATTGCAGGGTTCAATGGTTGGTTTGTATCATTAGAATGGCTTGGGGAGCACTGTGTATAGGGTGTAACCCACTGCTGGCAGGTACTCATCACCCAGAGGCTCCAAATCAACAGGAGGACAGTGAGTCTCTGGAGAGACCACACTGGCGAAGGGATCAAGAGAACAGGGCAGAAACAGGTCCTCTAGGATCTGATGACACATATTCAGACTTCCCTTCAGAGACAGAAGGAAGATGACATCTCAGCAAATGACCAGACAGGAACAGGTGACTCAGAAGTAAGGAATGCGGATCATTTCCCAAGGACACCTTGTTGGGGTGGACGCTTGAAGAACGGCAATTACCTCAAGGCGGAGGCAAAGGACCCGGGGCTAAAAATGGATGGAAAGCCAAGATCAGGAAAAAGATGTTTTAGAACTACATTCTTATTTATTCACTTTTTTGTGCATGTCTGGAAGTCAACTTTCAGGAGCTAATTCTCTCCTTCCACCATAGAGACGGAACTCAGGTCATCGAACTAGGTGACAGGTGACTTCAGCTGCTATGCCCTCTCACAGGTCCAGGAAGAAGGAGTTTTATCTTAAGAGAAAAGCCCCAGATGCCTCACGTTTGAGAGGGTGTGTGGTACCCACAAATGCTGCCCAGAAAGACTGGCAGGTGGCTGTTCCAGAGCCGGGATGTCATTGCCTCCCTGGCTCCTGAACAATGTGGGGGCACCAATGCGAACCTGGCAGTTTGCTCAGCTCTGAAGCAGCCTCTGTGTTGTTTTCTTCTTCTCCCTCTAACTAAAGGATTAGCTCCTGCTCCCACAGTGATGGCACCTTTTTTTTTTTTTTTTTTTTTTTTTTTTGGTTTTTCGAGGCAGGGTTTCTCTGTGTAGCCCTGGCTGTCCTGGACTCACTTTGTAGACCAGGCTGGCCTCGAACTCGCAAAGATCCGCCTGCCTCTGCCTCCCAAGTGCTGGGATTAAAGGCGTGCGCCACCACTGCCCGGCTCATGGCACCTTATTCACAAGGTCCCTTCCCTTAGTAGTCAAGGACTTTCCTGCCAGTGCTGATGGACTGATGGCCGCACAAGCAGGAGGGACAGGAATAGGGGCTGCTGCTCAGACCACCAAGAAACAAATGGCCACTCCTCTCTGGAGAATGACCAAGTAGATTTCCTTTCCTCTTCCTTTTGACTCCTTGTCCATCTTCCTGTGGCAGATCTGCAGCTGTTTCCAGGGGCTCCTTCACCAGTCCATCCTTTTATAGGTCTCAGCAACTGTGGGGGTGTGTGTGTGTGTATGTGTGTGTATGTGTGTGTGTGTGTTTGTATGTGCATGTGTGATTTATGTGTATGTGGTGTGTACGTGGTATATGTGTGTGTGTGCTATGTGTGTGGTGTATGTGTGTGGTATATGTGTACGTGTATATGTATGGTGTTTGTGTGTGGTGTATGTGTATGTGTGTGTGTTTGTATGTGCATGTGTGATTTATGTATATGGTGTTTGTGTGTGTTTGTGGTGTATGTGGGTAGTGTGTGTGTGTTTTGTGAGTGTGGTATGTATGGGTGGTATGTATGTATGTGTGGTGTTTTTGTATGTATGTTTATGTGTGTGTGGTGTGTGTTTGTGGTATGTATGACTGGTATTTGTATGTGTGTGAGTATGTCGTGTGTGTGTGTGTGTGTGTGTGTGGTGTTTGCTTGTGTGTGTGTTATGTATGGTGTGTGTGATCTGTGTATGTGTGGTGTGTGTGGTATGTGGGGGGGTGAGTGTGTGTGTGTAGTCACCCCCCCACACACCACACTCACGTTCTCATCCTATCCAGCAGAGCCTAAAAACCACATTCACTTTCTCAGAGGCTCTTGATCCCGCCTTCTCACAGAACTCAGAGAAAGTCCATTCTGTGGCCCATGCAGCCTTGATGTTCCCTCCTCATCACCCAGGCCTGCAGCTGCCAGGCCACACCCTGCTTCTCAGTGCCCGCTTTATAAAAGCTGCAGGAAGGAAAGGTGTGGCAAGTCTGTGCCATTTGGTCACGCCAGTCAAATCCTTACCATCTGGCCAGCTGCCTGCCTGTGCATCCCTGCTGGCTCCCGGTTCAGGCTTTCCTCTCTTCCCTGGTTATCATCCTGGCTGACCTCAGTCCCCATGTCAGTGACCTGACCAGTCCCCTGACTGCCCCCTTCTGTACCCTCCTCCACTCTGGTGACCTTTGGTCCGCAGAAGAGCAACCACAGCTGGACCGTATTACACGGTTCTGCTTCCCCTTTAGGACCTGAAGCTAGGGTCGACTCTGCAGCCTCGACCTCCTAACCTGCCACATCCCCTCATGCCTCCTCAGCCAGTTGTTGGGTCTCATTGACTTCTCTCATATTTTGATATTTTCTGACACAAAAGTATTGATCTTTGGCCCTGTATTTATTTACTTGATTGACTAATTTTTTTTTTTTTTTTTGGAAAGGTCTCACTCTATAGCCCGGGCTAAACTTGAACTCACAGCAATTCTCCTGCCTCAGTTTCTCAAATGATACTTCAGGGAAGAGCCACCACACCCAGCCATCTTATTTTTAGACACACACACACAAAACCATGTCTTTTCTTCTGGGTCCTATTCTCCCCCTGTTCACCCCCTTCCCCCAACAAGTACCAACTGCTAGGCTGAAGGAAGGAAACATTTGGCAAATGACCAACTCCCCCAAGATGATAGCTGTATCTATTATATACTTACTGGAGGCTCCATACTTCTCAACACTATGGATTGCCTCTGATGCCAGACATAGAGGAACTTTGTTCCAGTTATTAAGGAAATAAAATCTAAATCTAAATCAGAAACTCTCAGGCAAAAGTTTTAATTGAATGAAAAAAAAAAAATGAGTTAAGGGGCCTGGCACTGATTTCGGGACACCCGGGCTGCCACTGACAGAGAACAGGCAGACACCTTATCAGACTGTTGGAGTGGTCTGAGGTGGATGATTTTTTTGTTAGTCATGAAGATGGTATTTTTAAAGAGACCTCTTCCTCAAAGTTTAAGGGGATTTTTCTCATGTAAGATATACATCAGTGGCTCATCCTTGGAGACATCTTGCCATTCTCCTGTACCTATCAGTGTTGTTTCTTTCTCTCTTTCTCTTGATAAGATAAGGGAACAGGCGGCGGAAGGATAGCCACTTTTCATTCACTGTTGACAAGGAAAAAGAGGCTGCTGGTGGGTAGCAGGCTTTATGTATGGATTAAGGGTGTGAGAACCTGTATCTCTTGTTCCCACAAAGGTCCCTTTGTCTGCTTCACCTTCCCTAGGTCTCATGAGTACCAAAAGGCAGGTACGATTGTTACTCCCATTCTGATATACGAAGGAACCCAGTGAACAGAAGGGGTGTTTCCCAAGGTCACATGGTTTAAATCAGGATTTGAACCCAGGACCCACCATGCTCTACTGTCACTGGACAGAGGGAGGAAAGAATGAAGGAAGGAAGAGAAGCTTCCAGGATATTCCAAGGATAAGCTTGAGAAAAATGGGGAATGTTGTAAGGAGCTCTGCCAGTCAGGGCACACAGGACGAGGTCTGTTACTATGGGGTAACAGTGAAAGGAAGGGACCATCTAAACAGTGAGCAGATCATGAGTCAGAATTCAAGCTCTGGAGCTTGTGGTGGCTGAAGCTTTGGCAGAACTCAACAGTCTCGCCAGACTCTTAGTTGTCACTTAGGAACAGATGTCTTATGTGTGTCACATATCTGAAGGTAATTAACTGATCCTAACTCACTGAGTCCCCCTAAGCGTGTCTGCTTGGCAATCAACAAACGGTTCCCAAAAGGGTTGTAGCAGAGGACAATGAGAGCCAGGAGAGGATGTGGGGAGACTGGCTTTCCCACCCACTGCCAGGGAATGTGGCAGCCACAACATTTTTTGGCAAGAATCAGGCAGTACATTCAGAATGAAACTAAAGCCCTACCTCTCAAGATACATGAAAATCAACTCAAAGGAATCAATCAAAGACTTAAATTAAGACCTGAAACTTTGAACTTACTAGAAGAAAACATAAGGGAAATGCTCTAAGACATGGGATTGGAGTAGATATTTTTGGATAAGACTCCCAAAACAGACAGAAAAGTAAAAATGTACTAATGGGATTATATCCAACTAAGAGGCTTCTACACGTCTAGGGAAGCAGTTTTCAGAGTAAAGGGGCAGCCAGAACAATGAGAGAAGATATTTCCAAACCATCCACCAAAAAGGTTATATATCCAGATATTACAAGGTACTAAAACAACAGCACAATGAAGGCAATCTAATTGAAAAGTGGGCAAATGGTCTGAATGGACAGTTCTCAGAAGATATACAAATGACCCCAAGGTTGTTAAAACACTAGCACTAAGCAGAATTACAAATCAAAGGCACCATGAGTCAGTACCTCAACCTAGTCAGAACAGCCATTATTCAAAGGACTGAGTAACAAATGCCAGCGAGGACACAGGGAAAGGTGGCCATTACACACACACACACACACACACACACACACACACACACACACACACAC
>CAJQZJ010010085.1:10706201-10721983 GCA_907164525.1 Lophiomys imhausi
TGTGTGTGTGTGTGTGTGTGTGTGTGTGTGTGTGTGTGTGTGTGTGTTGGAGTGCCCTCTTTGGCACTTTCTAAGGGATAATAAAGATGGTGTTGCTAGTGATGACAGTCAGGGCAGGGAGGGACAGAAACATTAGTTACCGGCAGAACACACTAAGGAAGACTATAATTTGCTAAACCCTATACCAAATCCTTCCTGGCCACAGTGTGACTTTGTTCCTGCCTGGACTTCCAGTCTAACTGAGCTGTTCTGTGCAGCTGGGGCGGTCCCCAGATGCTGGGTGAAGCCATCGGTGATGCCAGCTCCCTTCACACTCACAGACTGATGCTGCCTGGAGGAAAGACGCGGGATCCTCTGGAGGCTCCAGGCTGCCCAGAGAGGCTCTTGGCTGTCCCGCCCCTTGGAAGGATTTCCAAGCTTTAGACAACTCGCTTGTCAAAATACCTTGAAATCGCCAGGCTAGGTACAATATAAACATTCATGTAGTTACAGGATAATAATTACACCTTCCATGTACATAACACCTTTCTCCCCAAGAGCAGCAAACTTCTGCATTATCTCATTAGTCTACCCATCCCTGGGAGGCAGGGAGGCCCCGGTGTGATTACCCATAGTTCACAGATGGAAGAAGGAAAGGAGGGAGAGAGGTAGAAAAGAGGGAAAGAACTGGATCAGGGTCGCACACATAGTTACAGGGATGAAGTGTAGTCTAGCTGGAGACTTGAGCAGAAAATGGAAAAAAAAAAAAAAAACTACTGGTTGCCCTCCACTGAGCACCTGAGAGATGGGTACCAGGCAGGCTGTGTTTCCCTTGGTCCTGGCAACAGCCTTCTGAGGTGGGAGTCTCATGGGCCCCATTCTGCAGATGGGGAAAGTGAGCACAGAGAAGTGTAGCTGTTTCCAAGGGTGGAAGTGGTGTCCTGCTTCATAGCCAGGGCAACTCCCACCAGCCCTGAACAAGCCTGTACCCCTCGCCAGCACCCAGAGCAACAGAGCAACTCTGGGTAAACAAAGGCAGAGCATATTTAGTGGGGGGAGGGGTTGGCCCCTCCTCTGGCCCCCAGAGGTCAAAGGTAGCTGAGCAAAAGCTACTCATTATGTAGCCTTACGGAATCCATAGAAAAGGCCTAATTCACTGAGAGCAGCACCCCACCCCCATGCCTCCTCCCTTGCTAGTCGTGTTTTCTGGCTCATCCTTTTGACACAAAGACAATTACTGCTATTCATACCCACCCCGAGGCCACCTGCCACCGACCCATTCTCATGCACATGGAGCTAAAGATCAAGCACAATGCAGAGCCAAGCTGAGATTCTCACCAGACCTGGGAAGGGACCCCTGCGCACCCAGCCCACCCAGCCCACACCCCCACACCCTCGCCAGAGCACTGGGGCATGAGGCTTCTACAATTTCCAGGGTCCTATGGAAGACTCAAGCCAGGACTGACTGCTCACTGACATTTCAGCTCTCTGGGAGGTTTGACAGGAAGTTATGCCTTTGCAAAGAAGAGGTGAGGGTCCTCAGTAAACACGTATTTTTTGGGTCCCAAGTCCTGACCCTCAGTGTGTGTGGCTGAAGCAGGGGCTTATTGAACTAGCTAGTGTCAGCAGCATTGGAAGTTCGAAGCTTTACCTTTCCAGTGGGCAAATGCAGCAACCCAACCGCTCTCACTGCCCCCTGTCCTCCACCCCCACTCTCCTACTTCTTACCTCTCATAGCCAGCTCTTCAACATTTACCAGCATAGCCACCTTCCAGGAGCATCTGGGACAGTCTGCAAAAGCAAGCCAAGTTCTCGGGCTAGCCAAGTGCCCACTCCTGGCCAGAAGCAGGTCCTCTGCACTGTCCCTGCTGTGTGTATGACCATTCCCTGACACTTAGAGAGACACTGTCTTCTAAGCACCTTCCTCAAAAAACTGTTATTTGAACCCAAAGAATGGATTCTGTGTATGGAGAGTGGCTGTTGGTTCTTGGACACCATTTGCTAAAATACCAAACCCCACCTTCATAACAATGCTTGCAAATATTGAGTGGATTAGATTGAACTGCGTTATTTTTTTAAAAATAAGCTTTCAGTTGGTTGTAGTTGGATCAGTCTATATGTGTCAAGAGAAATGTTTTATAAAGAAAGGTCGGCTATGAACGTACACTGGTTAATAATGACAACTTGACAGTGTATAGACTGACCTAGGCTCCGGGAAACATTTGAGGGATTATCTAGATTAGGTTGGCGGAGGAGAGAAGGCCCACTTCAGATGTAAGTAACATCCCTAGGCTGAATTAGGAGAAGAAAGCCAGCTGGGCACCTGTATTCACAGCTTTCTTTCTTGACTGCGGAGGCCTTAGCTCCTACCACCACGCCTTCCCCACATGACTACACAATGGAACTGGAAACCATAATGAGCCCTTCCATTCTTCAGTTGCTTCCGTTGAGTATTTTGCTGCAGCAATGAGACAAGTGGCTGATATAACATGGATGGTGGAAGGACAGGGCCCCCCTCACCCTGTGCCTACAGGGACCCCCTTGTAGTCTTTGGAACACTTCTCAGGATGCTTCAAGAGGGACATTAAGAGGTCCAGTGAAACTCTCTGTCCGTGCAAGTCACCAGAAGGCGAGAGAGAATCCTACCCTAAAAAAGGAGGTGTTTGGGAGCTCATTTTTTTTATGGTGAAGTCTTATGAGAAGAATTGGATACTAAAAGAGCCATCTTCTTAACCATTGCAGGGATGTTGCTTTCTGTAAAGAATGTGAATAAAAAAGCTGTTGGCAAAGCCTGCAACTGCTGTCCCCTACAGGGTCGTGACTGCCATGTCACCTTGTTCATTGCCCACTCTGAGTCTCATCATGCAGACTCAAAATCCCCTACACAAACCCCACAGGTCCCTGCAAACCCCAAACTCTGTCGCTGGAGGTAAGGGCAGCTCTGGCCTTCACTGGGCTTTTCTCAATAAAGCTAGGACTCTTCAAACTTCCTACTTAATCCTAATCAAACCTTTCCTCCAGGCTACCTATGTGAGCATGCTTATCTCTTGCAGTGCTGGGACTGGACCAAACCCAGAGCTGGCCTGCCACATGTCAGCACTCCACTACTAAGCTAAATCCCTATACCATCTTTATCTCTTCAACTAGGAAGAGGCAACTTAAAATGCTATTCATCTATGTACCAATTTTCTTGTTCACTCATCACGCACCCAATCATGTGTGAACCTAAGAGTGGAGGGTATAAGAAAGAACAGGTGGGATTATCCTACCTTCCCAGAGATAAGTGAATATACAGGATATCTGCGGCACATCCAAGAGGACTTCCTACCCCAGACTCACATATCAACAAAGACCTTCCTGGTTCAGAGAGTGACCCGAAGTTACTTAGAAAATGTCCACATTGGGGAACCAAAATTTATTTTCTGGGAAAGGTCCTCCCCTACAGTTTCAGGCAGTATAAGAAATAACCATATAGTTAGTTCCTCAAAGCTGCGCCTGACTGCTTTGCTGACTTCTCGTGGTGGTCTAGATGAAGTTTAAGAGCCTGGTGTTTTGGAGCCTCCTTCCTTGCCTGCACTGCAGCTCCAAACCTCTCCATTGCCTCACCGCTGTGGCTTCTCCGTGCTCCTCAGTGGACCGCAGTGATGGACACAGTGCATCTGTGAGATTCTGGCCACAGTAAGCCTCCACACACCACTGAGTCTTGTAGTGTGGGACTTTTGTAACAGCTGGGGGAGCAGGAAGTATTTGGATCAAAGTTGCTTCATTCTCAAGACCGGAAGACTCAGCTCCACCGCCACTACTTCTCCTCCTTCCCAGCCTTCTTGCCTTTCACTCTGTTCTTCTTTCTTGATCTTTGTGTTGCCTGACCTCTGAGTTCACTGGAGCCAATTGTTTGTGTTGAAACCAGAACTGTCTAAGGGATTACTTTAGGCAGCCAGGAAACGTTTATCTGAAGAATCTCGCTTCGAGGAGAGACCTGAACTTGCCTGACCTTCTCTCTTTGTTTCTATTGATTTCTTGTTTTAAGATTTATTTTATTTTCTGTAATTGTGTGTATGTGCATGTGCATGTGCATGTGCACACATGTGCATGTGTGTGTGTGAGCACGTGAGCCTATGTCTGATCCCCAAGGAACTGGAGTTACAGGTAGTTGTGAGTTCTGGGAACTGAACCATCTCCCAAACCCCTACACCTTTCATTCTTGTAAGTATCTGTGGGGACAAATCAGAAGGATATGATTCTCATTTTACACATTAGGAAATTGGGTTTGGTAAGGTTTCCTAAGGTCATGATCTAAGTAAGAAGTATCTGAAAATCGATATTTTTATCTGGTCCTAGTTCAAGCCCTGCTTCTGGCATTAATTGATGAAGAGACCTTGGCCACTACCTCATTTCATAAGCTCTGCACATTAATAATGATTCCTTCTCTTCTGCATCAAGAAGCGTATCTAGGGACATTTGTGCCTTAAAGAAACATGCTTTGAGTATCTTATTCTTTGCCCAAACTCTGACACATCTTGGAATAGTGGACAGAAAAAAGGTCCCTCTGCTCACCAAGAAGAGCCAAGGGGGCTGGAGCTTTTAGTGAGTAGTCAGATTAGCCTCATTGACAATGAGCTGTTGGAACAGACTCATGGGAGATGAGGACATTAGCTGTAGATTTTGGCAAAGAGTTCCAGACAAAAGGAAAAGCCAGTGCAAATGCCCCAGGGCTAGAATCATAAGGAGTATTCCTAAAAGGCCGACATGTCTGCAGCAGATGAGGAATGGGAAGAGTGACAGGAAACGAGGTTTGAGAGGTAATTTGGAGATGTCGGGGTCATGTTGAGGGATGTTACAGAGACCAGTTTTTCTCTAAAATCCACCATGTCAAGGCTTAAGCCTCTAGATTCCATGTCCATACCCCCTCATGAGGGCGATGGAAACTTTCTCAGCTCTTGGTGAGTTTAACTTGGAGTTTAACTAGAGTGCCTGACAACAGCCACCACAGCAAACTGGAACCAGTGCTTCTGGTTTTGTTGTGTCACATCCAAGAAGGTGAATCCCACCAGGTGAATGGTCATGTGTCGCCTTCATCCACCCTCTATCTCAACCTGTTCTACTCATGTCGTAGGCTATCGAGTGAACTCTGAACTCAGTTAACACACGCCCTGCCAAGGACCCTATCCTTACTTCCTGCAGAGAGCTAGCTTCTGTCTCAATAGCTCTGTGATTCTGTGACAGGCCGCACCATCTGTACCCACCAAGTCAACAGCCCAGTGTTCCTTGGGGTAGATAAGTAGTCAGCCAGAGGGAGAAATGAAAACAATAAGGAGAGATCCTCTCAGAAGTCTGTAGAGCATAAACAGGTAGGACATTACCTGGGTCAAGAGCCACAAAGGTTACATATATATATTATATATATATATATCTATATATATATCATATGTGTGTGTATTGTACATATACTGCTTCTTAACTCTGAGGCTCTCTAATGCTCAGAAAGTGGGTTGCCCTAGAAAACACATGTTGGAGTTGGGCCTGATGATGTAGTCTGGGGCAATTTATTTAGATCTGTGTCAAAAACAGAAAAACAAAAAGGGCTAAGGATATAACTAAGTGGTGGAACACCTGCCTGACATGGAGAAGACCCTGGGTTTAATTCCCAGTATCACAGGGGAGGGGAAGTACATGCTGGATTCGTGACTCATGAAGGGAAGCATCAACAAAGAGGGGTTTTGCTTTCTGTATTGATTGGCTCTGGGGAATCAACCTGGGGTTTCAAGCGGGTTAGACAAGAGTTCTGCTGCTTGAACTAGTATAGTCTCAGCCCCAAAATCTTAGCACTCTTCATTGCTTGTCTCTGATTCTAGCCCAGATGTAGGGTGATTAGAATGCTCTGAGAAGCAGGCTAGGATCTAAGCTGCTGTAGAAAGGCCCTGCGCATCCCCTCCTTGAGTTCTTCTTTGTGAAGGACTAGGAGAAGGGCTTAGCAGAAGGCAAGAAGGGAAGTTTCCAAACTACTCTGCAGTAGGCTTAGAATCAAATCTGGTCTCTGGTATCGCCAGGCCTTTAGGGATTTTGTTTTGAGGATGCATTGTTCCTTTCATATTCTTCTATATCTGTTCCTGAGTCCTCCTTGCTTAGTGCTTTGGCTCTGAATAGATCAGTAATGGGATCAAACTACAAACAGGTCTGTGACAGAAACCACAAGGATTCCCAGTAACCTCCTTCAGGCTCCTCCTGTCTTCCATCTCCTGGAGGAGGAGTGGAGGGATCCAAAACACAGGCCAACATAAAGGGGATTTGTCTGTGTGGACTTGGCTTGGGACAAACATGAGCACCCCCTTCTCTTGAGCATCCAACAGAAACAGACTTGTGTGAGCCCCAAGGAATTCTTTCTGTCCTTAAGGAATCTGAAGGGTGAACAGGTTCCAGTTTTTCTAAGACATCCTCTTTGTAGACTAGAAAAATTCTTGGAGCCAAATGCTTGGTGCCCCTCCCATCACATAGCCCATAGGACACCTGTAAATAGCCCATTGTCTCATCTGGGCTCAGTGTGAATTCCTCAGCAGTTCAAACTTTGTTTGGTTTTTTTCCTGCTCTGGACAGTCTGCACTTAGACACCTTTCCTTAACTACCTCCTGGTGACCCTTCAAGTAAGAAAATAATTCCTTTTTTCCCCCCCTCTTGCCTTCATGGTGCTGAGGGCAGGACCTCATGCATGCTAGGCAAATGTTCTACCGCCAAGCTTCACCCCAGACCCCTACGCCTTTCAACACTTTTCTTTTCCCCCATCTCTGAGATGCTCAAAGCATATTCTCCTAAGTTACTCTCCCATAGAGAATTGAGAAATAACCAGTCAGTCAGTCAGCCAACCACTTCCACTTCGCTCTTCACACACTGCAGTACGGCTCATGGGACTGAAGTTTTCCAAATCCATGTCCAAGGAGTATGGGCATGAAGAGAGTCAGCCACAGCTTTTCCACTCCATTTAAAAAATATTTTTTAATAATGTAATTCTTTTGTTTAAACATACACGATGTGGCTAGAGATGTACCTCAGTGGTTAAAAGCACTGACTGCTCCTCCTGAAGACCTGGGTTTCAAGTCCCAGCACCCACAAGGCAGTTTTCCATAACTCCAGTTCCAACAGATCTGATGCCCTCTTCTGGCCCCCTCAGGCACAGGGCACACGCGTGATACACAGATATACATGACAGCAATACATGTAAAATGAGGTTCAACAGCAGAGCAGTGCTTGCCTAACATGTACACGGCCCTGGGTTCAATCCCTAGAAATGCTAAAAAAAAAAAAAAGACGTGTCTTGCTCCAAACACCTGCCAGCCAGCAAGCTGAGTCTTGGGTTATTCAAAACAGCCGTGGAAACTGTTCTAAATATAACCCAGCTGAGGTCTTTATGGGTTTAGCTATAAAGCCTCACTAGCTACAACAACCTCAGGACCAAAGAGAGTGGAGGTTCAGCGGCCTTACCTGGCCATAGGAGTCAGAGGGGTTTATTCTGGTCAGACACCCAGCGAGGGTGTGGGTTCTGGAGTGGGGGCGTGGCTTACAAGGCACGGTCCTTCCAGAGCTACTTAGGGTAGGTTACTTCTCTGTGCTACAAGCTCTTCATCTACAAGATTGGGATTGCAAATAAATAACTGTAAATGAAAACACAATAGGCTGAGGACAGGGCTCTCATTTCGCATGCAATGTGCCTCTGGGTTTGAAAGAAAGGAAAGAAGGAAAATAAAACCCTTCTTGAAGGGTGTTCTGAATATTAAATTAAATAATTCACGAGCGACCATTAAAGCAGTGCCTAATACACAGGCCTGTGTAACTGTTTTGTGTTATCACTGTAGTAGCATCCGACATTAAATTAGCAAAGTTTGATCAGATCTTTCATTTCTTCGCATATTTTTTGTGCGCAATTGCAAGTCCTATATAAAATTCATCAGCTTCTACCAAGATGCTTGTACCCAAAGCCCTTGCTGTGAGCCCCTCACCTCCCTTCCTAGCACTGAGTGAGCCTGACAGCTGGTCCAGCCCCGCATCAAGAGCCTTTGGGATTTTAAAAAAAGTCAGAGAGGAAAGAGATAGGGGACCAGCTGCTCTATCTCTTTCTTTTGGGAAGTCTGTGGCAGGCGGGGAGCAGCAAGGGTTGGGACTTTGGCAGAAGGAGTGAAGTCCCTAGCCAAGGAATAACCGGCCGGGCATGAGAAAGTCCTCTTTCCTTCTGTCACAGACATCCACCCAGGCCAGGCCTGGTGATGCAGGCCTGTAATTCGGGTACTCAGGAGGTTGAGCGAAGAGGACAGCAAGGGCAAGCAAGGCCTGCCTGGGCAGCCTCATCTCAAAATAAAAATTAAGAGAAAGCTGGGTGGGAAAGTGATTTCCTAGCATGGGGAAGCTCCCAGTTAAATCCCTAGTACCCAAAATAAAACAAAATAAAATAAATAAAATAAAATGCCCTCTGTATACCACTACACAGCACCTCAATACAGATACAACTACAACACTACACACTGTGCACTGAGTGCACACTCACACACACACACACACACACACACACACACACACACACACACACACAGCCATACTTTCGTGACTTCTATGCTTGTTCTCTTTACAGCAGCCCAGAAGAGAAGCTCTCATCTGCAGACTGCTATAGGCCAAACAAGATGTCAAGACAGTCCACACACAGGTTGGGAGGGCTGGGAGAGTCTGGGCTAACCTCCACATCCCGGCTGTGGACTTGGCAAGAAATAATGATCTCACCGCAATGCAGGGCCCCTGCTGGGGTTAGACAGTGAGTAGAGAGCATTCAGTCCCCTGCCTGGGGTGCAGCCATTGCCTTTGGACAGTTGGATCATCACTGTTCCGTGGTTCTTACTATGGCTGAGACTGCAGAAGGCAAAAAAAAAGAACGGTGATGGAGAAACTCCCGAGTGAAGCCAAAAAAGTCAGTAAGTACAGTAAGTACCCTGTGTCCCCTCGTTAAATTTCTAAGTATCTGCAGGACCCCCCCCCCCCCGAAACTTGTATCTGCCACCATCTCCAACCAGGGGTCTTTAATTAGCAAGGGAACTTCCATTAGCAATTGTATTAACTAGAGTCTTACTGTCAACCCAGATCACTTATCTGAGTGAAGACTCCTTGGTTCTTTGTCCTCATGGCCTGGCAGCAGAAAATAGTATGGTCAAGTAATTCATGTTCAAATGTGTGTTCTCACACATGGTCATCGCTCATGACAGAGCCCCGGGTGGAATCCTGATTCTCTCACCTACAAACATTCCATGTTGGGACGCTCATCCAGTTTTGTCCCAGTCATGGCTGTGTTGGAATATCCATCTTCACATACGTGATTCTCTCCCCATTAGGGAGTCTCGGGAATTTGGTGAGGGATGATTTACAGTCTTTCATAGCTCTGTCTCGTTGGCAGTGGTGGGTGATTGAGATTGGTGTCCGGCAGTGCAGACACATTAGAGGCTGCCCCCTTCCGGGCTGTGCCCTGCAGATTGCAGTCTGGCTGTGCTAAGGATCAGAGAGCTCTTCCACTTGGTGGCCCCTGGGGAGCCAGCTTGTTAAAGGCCTGCATACAGCTCGTGGCTTTGTTAGAGCAGTGTGCTCTGGTGATGAACATCAGGCCACAGAAAGAGTTGCAGGCGTTTGCCTTTCTGTGTATAATTTTTAGATTGGCTGAAATCCCACATTTTTTGAAGAAAAATGCAAAAACAACGCCCTGTAAAGCAAAACACTCAACATTCTACCATGAGAGAGCATGTGGCCTTCACCCAAACTACAGATAGGAGGGGTGTTCTCAACAAACATGCTGCAGCCACAGAGGATGTGCTGAGCTGGGAGTGCCATCAACCTGACCATCGTTTCTCTGGTCTATGAAAGGACCATTGTCATGCGCAGTTTATGATAAACGAATAGGCACACAGAGGTAAACCAGCTTGCCAAAATGCCAGTATGAAAGAGCTAAGACCAGTGATGATCAATCTTCACTGTGAACTTGACTGGATTTAGAATCACCTAGGAGATTAGTGAAACATACCTCTACATTTCCAAGAAGATTAACTGAGTGTAGAAGACCCATTCTGTATGTGGGTGATAACACCCCATGGGCTGGAGGCTTAGACAGAATAAAAGAAGACCACCCAAATGCCAGCAATCCCTTCTGTTTCTTGTCTGCCCTGAAACTCCTCTGCCATTATGGCATCCTGCCCAAGTGCAGAGGGCCAGGTAACCATGGCTTGCACCCACCAAAAATATGAGCAAGACAACCATTAATCTTCCTTCCTTTTAAGTTGCTCTGTTAGGTGCTTTGGTCACAGAGATGGGAAAAGGAACTAACATAGAAAGATCAGAACCCCAGCCAGTCCTAGCCCAGAGCCCAACCCGCTGGTTTAATTACCACCACACCTCTGAGACCATCTGTCTCCACATTGCTGTGGTAGAAAGAGTGAGTATATCGCAGGAGAACGCTTTCCCACAGTGTTCACCTCTGGCAGGCTCTCTGATGATGTCATGCTGCCAACAGACCAGAACCTGGGAAATGAAGCCACTACCAAATGGGGTTGATTACCCTGTGCCCTCTGGTCTCTCCTGTACACAAGCCAAAGGAACAAGAGAGCACCAGATCATGACCTCAGTTCCAAAGGGTTCATTTAGCCACCCAACCAGAGCTTCCTCTGTACTTTCAGACTTGGGACCTCACACCTGAGATGGCTACAGGCCAGTCAGTCCCTTTGTGACATCCAAACTAGCCAGAATAAGAAGTCACCAGAACACCTTTTGTCTGGGTTGCATATATTGAGATGTAAGTAACTCTCTATCTAAGAACTAAAACATGAGTTGAAAGTCGGTATTACTACATCTGAAGTCACCAGTCCCCACAAATAACCTAATTACAAATTCTTATCCAAAATGCTTGACATGAGCAATGCAGATGCTGCATGCGGAGGCCCGACAGTAAACTTCATGCTGTTCCTAATGATGCCAGGGCAGAAACAGGATCATAGTTTTGAACGAAATCACCAACTGTCAGATAGTGTGCAATGCTAGTGGCAGCTTCCCCTCCACCATGCACCAACATGAGACATTCCAGTCAATCTCATGACCGTCCAGCTCGGGACATGAGAGTTGTGTGGAAACAAAACCAGTTGTTGTCTCCATCCTGTGACCCGAGATACGCAATTTGATTTCTTCCCATAGTTCTGCCAATCAAAGTCTGGCACCCGCTTGACTGGCTGTTTCTTCTGAAGGGCCAACATGAGAGAATGGTGGGAAGACCTGAATGGAGCTTGGAGGGTGTCTTCTTTTCACAGATTTGGAGAATGACACCACGAGAAGTTAAGATCACATCATTTAGTTTATCTGTTAAGGAGGTCCCTGTGACTAGAGACAGAACCTTGGGCCTCGGTTTTCTGATCTGTGAAAGGGAACCATAGGACTCATCCAACAGCTAAGGGAGTCCTGACCTGGGGCACTGAAGCAGGTATAAGGCACAACCCAACTGGCTGTATGCTCACCATGTACTGTGAGTGGCGTTCCACATCACAGCACTTGCATTTTTCTTTTCTCTGAAAAAGAAGAGGAAAAGCAATGGCGGGCACTGCTGGGAATGTTTGTGCTGGCTTCATGCTTGCAGGGTAGGCTCTCTTTCAGTTTTAGAGTCTGTCCTGTTTTCCTCCTTGGGATGGCGAAGAGTCTGGTTTTTTGGCCTTCCCAGCTTCCAGACCCACATGTGTCAACACTGTCAGGGGAGAACAAAACACAAAAGGAGAAGGGGAGGAAAATAAATCTTTTGTTTTTGAAGCTAAATAGCCCAAAATGCAGCTAGAAAAGTTCCATAAAGGTTCAGCTTTCACCAGCACAGAGTGGAGACAAAGCCGACCCCGCCCCTGGCCATGTCCTCTGACCCCACTGCAATGCAGACTCTGTTCGCTCAGCTTTGGGTTTCCTGGAGAGGGCCGCCTTTGGGGGTTGGGGAGGGGAGTTTCAGCACCAGGCCCAGTTTCCAAATGGCAGGGGGTGTTTGCTGATGAATATTCATGAGCAGTGTTTTGTGCCTGATGCAGTTTTTCATGCACGGTAGGTTTAGAGGGAGGAATATATTACAGAAATTACCCTCCTGCCGCCACCTTTGGAAACCCAGGGCCAAGGACTCAAATTGTAAATATTTAACACATGAACCCCTTTTCCTTCTGTCTTTAGCTTCACCCTGTACACATTAAAACCCTTTCTTCCCATTTAACAAGGCCCACTGTGTTTCGATTGGCTCTGTTCAGTTAGAACTACGGTTCTATGTCCATAGAGGCACAGAAAATGCCCATAAATCCCTTTGGCCCCTATAACACAATTGATAGTAAGTCTTTGCATACTGCTACAGGCCACAGCCCCGGGGCTGGGAACGGCTTGTGTCTGCTCCTCAGATCACCTCACAGCAGAAAGGGGCAAGAATCTGAGAGGATTTCATTTATGGGGTGGTACGCCTCCTTTCTCACAGCCAGTCCAAATGCAGCTGGAATATTCGAATTGGCAGCAGGTGGACGCAGAAAGGCCATGGAGACCAGGAAGTAGAGGCCAGGGTCTTGAGGGGCATTCTTGACTGATCTTTTCTCTCATCAGTTTCAGTGAAATGGAAAAAAGGGTCTGTCATCAAGACAGACAAGGAGGAGCCGGGCGTGGTGGCACACGCCTTTAATCCCAGCACTTGGGAGGCAGAGGCAGGCGGATCTCTGTGAGTTCGAGGCCAGCCTGGTCTACAAAGCAAGTCCAGGACAGCCAGGGCTGTTACACAGAGAAACCCTGTCTCGAAAAACCAAAAAAAAAAAGACAGACAAGGAAAGAAAGGATGGAAAGCCACAGTCCAGCAGTGTGCAGGAACTATGCGGCCCTGAAAGGCGAAGTATCTGTGTAGTGTGGGGCTGTGGCCACTGCATAAAAAAGCAGAGCTGATGCCGGTCATGGTGGCACACAGCTTTAATCCCAGCACTTGGGGGGCAGAGGCAGGAGGATCTCTGTGAGTTCAAGGCCAGCCTGGTCTATGAAGCAAGTCCAGGACAGCCAGGGCTACACAGAGGAACCCTGTCTTGAAAAAAAAAAAAAAAAAAAAAAAAAGCAGAGCTCAGATAAACGGAGATGGGGGCAATTGCAGGCACCATGCTGAACATCTCCAAGACCAGAGAGCCGTGAATCTCTCAGTTGGATCTTGTTTTTCTCTCTCTCATGTCAGCCCTGTACATTAGGTGCTTTTTCAGTCTGCCTATGGAGATGAGGAAGGAGTCCAGGAAGGTGAGTAAATAGCTCAAGGCCACATGATACATCACTGATGGGGCCTCACTTTGAACCTCACTTTCTCATGTGACCTTGGCCAAGACATTCCAGATGTCTAGGCCTTACTGTCTGGAGAATCTTGGACTACCATCCTCGGCCCTTCTAACAGGCACTGTAACAGGCCAAAGTCCTCCATACTAGATGTCAACCAGTGTTTGTGGAGTGAACAGCTCCATGGCGGCATCGTTCCTGCAGTTCATATGGTCACACAAGGCCCTCAAAGGCTTCCCTCTCCTGTCCCTTTCAGCAGGAACACAGCCTGTGGCGTCCATGTCCAAGAGCAGGAAGGCTCCTCATGTGAGAGGCTACAGGCAATGGAGTAGGCCAGAGGGACCTTGGCTTTTTCTAAGCAGAAGAATTACTCTCCCGGGTGCCCAGTCTCTCTGGCTCTGTGGGTAAAGCAAGAAGAAGAGCCACCCTGCAAACCTGCTCACGTGACATCTGTGGTATCCCACCAGCCTCAAGCCAGCATCCCTCAGTCGGCCATTCTCCTTGCTTCTTCCCCAGGGTGATTCTCTGTGCTTCTCACAGGCTCCACAGAAAGGAAGCTGAGGAGGAGCAGATTGAGGTCTGTCTGGTCAATCTCCCCAAAAGGCAACTTAAAAGACTTGATTCTGTAGGAGTTCTGGGGGAGGGGGGGGACACGCTCCAAAACCAGAATGGCCCCAGAATCCACAGCGATTTCCTGTCTCACCTGCCTACCCACCACCGGCTTTTTGGAGAACATGATAAGCAGGTATTCCAGAAAGCTGAGTTGACATGTGAGATTAGATTCCAAGTTGTCATAACACACTAGGAGAGAGAGGGTAGAGGAAGGCACCTGGCCACTAAGTACCTCTCTTGGCACAACCTCCTGGTGGAGAGGCTTCACCAACTCTTTGCCTCGGTTTCCTCCAAAGTGAAAGTGAGGTCCAGTCCAGTGTGTGACCAGCTTGACTATGGAAGGGGCTTGATGACTTCAACCCCTGTAATCAGAATCGTCAGACCTGAATTTCTGTAAGATAAAATGCTTTTTATCTGCCCAGTTGAGCTTGATAATACCCTGTAACCAGAGAGCAGCTGGCCTGATCTTTAGTTACTGTTTTACTTGGCCTGGTCCAACCTAAAGAAATCATTCCTTTAAAAAAAAAAAAAAAAAAAAAAAAGACTTATCTTTAAGTTATGTGCCTGTGTAGGGGTTTGTGCGTGTGTGAGTACGGGTGCCACCAGGGGCCAGAAGAGGCTGTGGGACGCCCTGGAACTGGAGTTAGAAGAGGTTGTGAACTGTCCAAGATGGGTGCTGGGCCATCTCTTCAGGCTGCCTGCCCCTATTTAAAACCTCCACAGAACCTGCTCCCTGCAACAGCTGGCCAATGGGCTGCATGGAAAATATTGATCACTGGAAATAGCCTGGGGTGCCTGGGAAATGCCATGTCTCCACCCACCAGCTCAAGCAATGACCGCTTAGTTACTCAGCTGCTTTCTAGCCAAAGCCTTTCGCCAAACCTGGTCTTCCTTGTATGTGATACAGAAACTTCTTTCTGAAGACAAGGGGAGAAAGGGACCCTAGGACATGTCCTTAAGTTCTTCACAATGGCATCTTGCTTTTACCTTCCCATTAACTCAAGGCTGGGAAGTCAAAGGCCAGGTAGAACCCAGGACTTACAGAATCTATTATCTGAAAGAGTGATCTACACCAGCCTGAGGTGGCTAGAATTCAGTAATGGTGCTGATGCCTATGGCCTTGCATCAAGAATCATGTGACCTATCCATGCTTCATGCTTCTCTGCCCTCTTAGCTCTTTAGAATGGTAGAGAGACACGAAATACCGGCGCAAGCTGCTTTCGGGCAATAAAAACAAAACCCCACTGAGAGTTTCATAAGTATTTTTTTTTAATCAAAAATGTTTACATTTACCACTGGGCCTAGGGGCTTCACAAACCAAATTCAAAGGCTGTGACACACCACATTATTGCAATCACACCTCTCCCTAATATGACTTTATGCTCCTTAGACATAGCAGCTGACTGGAGGGTTTTCAAGGCTATGACCAGTACTGGACACCCTTAGTGACCTCCATGGGAGGCCATAGTCAACTTGGGCCAGGGAAAGTAGTCAGTGTGAGTCCAGAGATCTGAGGCTATGGCAAAGACAAAGCTGGTCTACTCACCTGGGACAGGCACCTGGGACCCCAGGCACAGCAGGGCTGTCACCAATCAGATTATAACTTTCCTAAATTAAGACTAATAGGTCCAGACTTGCTTAACTACCCCTTAAACCATTAGATAATGCCATCTGACACCTATAACCTGCCTAGCTCTTTAGGTTTATTTTTTAATTTCATGGATTTGTACCAACTCTCTATAGAAATGTGTTTTAAAATAGTTTCTTTTCTTTCACAGTCTAAAATTATATATCTGCACTAAAAAACTCATTGTCAATGCCCAGTATCTTTTTTTTTTTTTTTTTTTTTTTTTTTTTTTTTTTTTTTTTTT
>CAJQZJ010010085.1:10724780-10741225 GCA_907164525.1 Lophiomys imhausi
CTCCTCCTCCTCCTCCTCCTCCTCCTCCTCCTCCTCCTCCTCCTCCTTCTGGAGGCTTCTTCTACCCATGAACCTCTCTGCTTTAGAAGCCTGCCCACCTTAGTCCCGCCTGCCTCTGTCTTTGCCCAATCTCAGGCCTCAGCATTTATTCAACCAATCAGAGACAATGGTTAACAAGAAAAGTAGCATAGCTTCACCTGGTGTACAACAAGTTGGCTTCTGGGAGCAGGTTAATTAGCATTTAGAATGCATAAATAACATCACCCCATCAACTCACCAAACTGACTTTTTGCTTATGTGCTGGGGATCTCACCCTGGTTCTTGGTATGGTGGTGCATGCCTGTAATCCCAGGTCCTGGGAGCAAATCCATTGCAAATTCAAAGGACTGCTTCAGCAATTTAGCGAAGACTGTGTTTCAAAATTTCAAAAAAAAAAAAAAAAAAGAAAAAGAACTTTTAAAGGCTGAGGAAACAACTCAGTGGTATGGTGTCTGCCTAGCATGCATGAGACCCTGGGTTTTCTATCCCCAGTATTGCAAACAAACAAATGACTAGGGATGGGGGAAACAGGTTGGTTGCCAAAGTGAGCACCCCATGCTAGCCTCAACTAGGATGTCGTTGAGAATGGCCTTGAACTTGAATTTCCTGGAACTTTTGGTGCTCTTGCCTCTGCTTCCTGGGTGTTGGAATTACAAGTGTGGGCTGCCATAGTTATTTATGTGATTCTGATGATAAAGCCGTGTGTGTGTGTGTGTGTGTGTGTGTGTGTGTGTGTGTGTGTTAGTCTAACTCTACTAGACTAACTCTAGTCACACCCCAGCTCCTGTAGTCCTGTTTTCTTATTTTTATGGTTATGGGTAAAAGTTTATCAACCTGTTAGAATATACTTCCCATGAGAGCAGGGGTTTGTCAGATTTGTTCACCAGCGCGATCCAAAAAGGTCTGACACAAAGCAGGAAACTCAACAAACACTTGTCGGATGAATTGAACGGCCAAGACATAATATACAGTGTGCAAGAACACATAAGCCAAAAAGATCCACTTTGAAGGCAATCTGACACCTGAGAGGCAGAGGCAGGCAGATCTCTGAGCTTGAGGCCAGCCTGGTCTCACAGTGAGTTCCAGGACAGCCAGGGCTTCACAAAGAAGCCCTGTCTTGAAAAAAACAAAGCGAAGACATTAAGCATGAATACCTATTGAGTGAAAAGCATGCAGGAAATGAGAGCAACAAATCCTAAGAAAGCAGAAGAGGAGCTCAGGAGACAGTGGGAATTAAAGAGAGTTTTATTAATGGGGAAAGTGTGGGCACAACTTGGAGAGGCTGTGCAGGGCATTCCACGCTTGGGCAGGTAGGTGGCTTCCTCTCCCACCTCCCATTGTCAGCCCTGGGCCTGCAATCAGCCATGTCTAGCTTTTCTAAGGCATCAGGTCTTGAAAACACAAGCCTAAGGCTACTGAGCTCAGAGGTCTGGAAGAATCCAGGTGGAATCAGAGCAATCTGCCCCACAGACCGCTCAGGCCCACGGAAGCTTGGCCAAGTTGTGGATTTGGAATTCCAACTAGAGAACATGCATTAGCAGGTTTAAAGCTCAACAGAGACTGTATTCATGCTAGAAAGTTCCTTACAAGTTATCAGCTTCCTTACCTGGGACATGTGCATTACCTGAGGAGCTTTGGAAAAAACAATTCTCAAGCCAGATTCCCACTGAGATTCCCATTTAAGAGATCCCTGGGGAGTCTGTGAAACTGTTTGGTGTTGTTTTCTGATTCTCCAGGTAGTTGTGGCCTAACTTGGACCAAAGCCACTTCCGTCCCCAAAGTGGACGGGCAGAGTACCAGTTTGTCCCTAGCATCCTCCTTTGGAGGAAGCAGTAATTCCCTGGGAGGGGGCTACCGGTGGGAGCTTCAGAAGCCAATGCAACAGGAACACCGGGTGCAGGCCTGCAGATAATGGGCCCAAACACCCCCTCAGCCCTGCTCTAGCATCAACATTCCAGGCCCACCCATTGGGCCCTTGGTCACCAGGAGACCTCACGTGTACATACAGGCTAAAACCTGCCCTAAGCCCAGATCTGTCTGCTCTTCCCAAGCGACTCTCAGCCTGCTGGAAACAAAGGCGATTGTTCTCTCAGGAATGCTCTGCTGGGATGTGGATGTCTGTCCATCCTTTCCCTCTCCCCAATCCCTTCCTGCCTGAGTTCCCGCCTTTAATCCCCAGGAGAGAAAGTGTTCTAAATAGGGCCGGCTTTGGCATCTTCCCGGGTCCCTTCGATCTGGAAGTCACCGCTGGTGAGCTCCTGTGTGGTTGCTGGTCCACAATCCCCCAACACCGAGTGGGCGCCCTCCAGCAGTCAGAGGCACAGTTTCCACACTGGAGGCTGAGGCAAGGTAGAGGAAGGGATTTTTTTTTTTTTTTAAACACACACTCGGAGATGCCAAGCTTCCTGTGAGAATCATCCTATTATTGAAAGGAGGGCTATGCCTGTCCCTGCCCCCACCTGATGAAGCAGTAAATTGTAACGAGAGAATCTGGCTGAACAAGTTTCTGGTTCCTCGCTATCTTGCGGACAAAGAACTCTTTGAATATGGTTTCTCTGTTTGGCTTCCAGTGATGGAGTGGAAAGTGATGTTTTCATTATTGCTGGAATTTTCACCCTTCGGCAATGTCCAATAACAGCCATTCACAAGGAAGGCCACGTTGTGTCCCGTGGGGGCAGGGAGGCCACGTGGCAGGAGAGCTGCGGGCGGACCATTTCCTGCTAATTAACCTGTGGATATTGATCATATTTCTCTCTGGGAAGCTGCTGCAGATAAGGCATCTGTCCTTTGCTGGTCACCAAATCATCAATAAGCAGACGGCCCCTTTTTAACAGGGTCCATAATCCAAACATGCTGGGGGTGAGTGATTGATAGAAAGAGCTCGCTTTAAAAGGAGTCCAAATCTAAACAGAATGTGTCTGGTTACTAACAAAATTAAATTACTCTCTGCTGAAGGAACTTTCCCTCCAGTGAAAACAAACTTACAGTTGCAGATAAAATATAAACTTGGGCATAAATTCTTGGCGACTCCTAAGAACAAGCAAATTTATGAGGTTAATATTATTTGTTAATTTTAATTTAAAAAAAAGATTGGGGGGAGGCTATATTTGAAGGATCAAAACCCTAATAGACTGGTCCAGACCACCTGAAGGCCCAGGTTTTTTATTTTATTTATTTTTTTTTTTTTTGGTTTTTCGAGACAAGGTTTCTCTGTGTAGCCCTGGCTGTCCTGGACTCACTTTATAGACCGGGCTGGCCTCGAACTCACAAAGATCCACCTGCCTCTCCCTCCCAAGTGCTGGGATTAAAGGCATGCGCCACCACCACCCGGCAAGGCCCAGATTTTTTTTTTTTGGTTTTTCGAGACAGGGTTTCTCTGTGTATCCTTGGCTGTCCTGGACTCACTTTGTAGACCAGGCTGGCCTCAAACTCACAAAGATCCGCCTGCTTCTGCCTCCCAAGTGCTGGGATTAAAGGCGTGCGCCACCACTGCCCGGCTAAGGCTCAGATTTTATTTAGCTTCTTTGGGTTGTTCTGGGAAATTATTCCTTTTTCCCCCCCTCCTAGAAACATGATTTTAAAAAAAAAGGCTGCTGAGGAGAGGAGGGCCAGGTATGGATTCTTCCTGGCTGGTTTGGTGTCGCTCTGCTTTCAAGTCTGCGCAGTCTGAGAAGAACAGATGAGTCTTCATGGGAACGAAGTGCTCACAAGTAATGCAGACAGATACCAAGTGAGCAGGGAAATGGCCTCTGGGTCTAAACTGCTTGGAGAGCAGTTAGGGAGGTTGCAGAGAACTCTCCAGAGAATGGACTGAGCCTTGACTCAATCCTGAGTTAACTAACCCAGAAGAGACATACCCAAAGTACCGATAAGCCACCAACCCTGAACCTCCAGGTTCTGCTGATCAAAGCACCTAGGAGTTCCAGTCTGCAGACTTGGTTTATTAAGTGTTCTGCTGCAATGAAGTCTCCCTATGAGACCCAGGCTCTAGGAATGACACCCCTTTCTTGTCTTTGAAGTCCATTTCAAAATCTCCTCCCTGGCAGAGAAACTTTACCTCCCACATCTTGGCACCCCTCCTAGTTACATTATAAATACTGAGTCAGTGAGTCCAGCTAGACCCTACACAGCCCTTTGAAGGAATGTCTACAATGTCCTATTAAGGAAGGTGCCCCCTCTGTCCTTCTTCATGAGCCCCACCAAGCTGAGCGGGTTTCCAAGGGAGCCCCTGAGAGAACATGGACTTGTGTGTTCTGGTGCTTGGCGGGTCTGTGTGTCTGTGAGGCAGTGGTTCTTCATCACACGGACATCATACTGACGTCACACTGACGTCACACCCCAGTCGGAGCAGCCCAACTGCAATTCTGTTGGCAGCCCAGGGATGGCCACAGTTGGGAAAGGCCCTCTGACACCCACTCCTGTTCTTTTCAGGCTCCCTGTTGTATCTGAGGCTGCTGGTGAGTTCTTCATCATGAGACCCACTGGGCGGGCCATCAGTGAGCTCAACCAGGTTCTTAGTCAGCACATGGTCAGTGGTGAGAGGATCTCAGAGTGCCCTGGGTTGCCACAGGTAATGCGTCCCACAAGTGCTGTTACCTTTGTCCACCATTTTTTTTTGTTGTGTTCGTTGCCATTTTACTTAAGTCCCCTTTCAACTTACCACCATTCCTTAAAGCCCTCCAGTGTGTGCAGCACTGGCTTTAAATTTCAGTTCAATCCAGAACGAATGTAATAAGAATCCATTGTCTTCATTCACCTCACATTTGTTGATTTCCTGTGTGACAGACATCAGGAAGACAAGAGCAAACTAGGCTGGCCTTCATCACTGAGGCAAAGAATGTCCAGAACAGTGCTGACTATTTATTCTCCAGTCTTCCTGGAAATTTCCCATGTGTTCTCTCCCCTTCTCTTTGGCTCTGCTATGAAGGGACAGCCTTGCTAAGTCAGCCAGAGTAGTAGAAAAGGAGCCTATTGGCAAAAACAGGCATGGGAGTCAAAGGGCAGCTCAGCGGCTTTCTTGTTAGGTTGAAAGACATCAAGCTACTTCACATCTCCGAGCAGTTTCCTCTCAGGGCGATAATAAGCCTTTGTTTAGAGGGGTGTAGTGGGGACTAACAAGCTAGCAACAGGAGCCAACCGCTCAGTCTGGCATCTGACACATGGCGAAGTCTAAAGTGGTAGGTGTGGAACTCTGTGCTGTTATTACTGCTGTTGCTGCCATTGGTAAGATCTCTGTGCTCTGGGAGAGAAGGTGTCACCCCTGAGAGCCAAGTCCTAGGAAGAAGACCACAGTGGGGACACCTGTTTTCCCAGAAAGTCCTCCAGGGGCTATCACATCAGACCCATCTGAAATTCTCATTCTCGGTGGCATTTTTCAGTAGCGGAAGCCAAGGTTCTGTCTTCCTGAAGGAAAGATCCCATTGGGTCTGTCGTTTTGTTTTTACTTACATGTGATTTTAAGTTGATTCTTCTGCTTCAAGACTCGGTCTTTTTTTATGTTCTTTGGTAAATCTGGCAGAAAAAAAAAAATGTTGGGCTGGAGTCTCACTCTGAGTTACCAGAGAAAGCAAGCACGACAAGGGCTGTAAGTGCATGTTTAAAAGCAATTGCCGCCATCTAAAAGTGTCTTGTATGAGAATATTGTCTTCCTCCCTCCCTCTGTCCTCCTTTCCTTCTTCCTTCTGCCCCACCTTCCTGTGTACGTTCCTTAATGTCCTTCTTATCAACTCCCTTCCTTCCTTCCTCCATTCCTTCATCTCTCCTTCCTTTCTCTTCTTTCTTTCTATAGTTTTGACAAGTCCAATGGGGTTAAAGACCACACAACAATTTGACACCTCCTTTCTTCATCACTTTAGATGACCAAGAGAAGACAAAAAAAAAAAAATTGTGAGGTCACTGTATAGCATTTTGCAACTCAGCTTACAGTGATCAAAGACACAGAAGAATTGGGGGCTAGAGAAAAGG
The DNA here is from genome assembly GCA_907164525.1 of Lophiomys imhausi. NCBI lineage: Eukaryota > Metazoa > Chordata > Mammalia > Rodentia > Muridae > Lophiomys > Lophiomys imhausi. The sequence continues at coordinate 10,730,784 of CAJQZJ010010085.1, forward strand.
CTCAGCAGCTGAGGACACTGGCTGCTCTTAGAGGACCATGATTCTATTCCGGTACCCACATGGAAGCTCACAGTGGTCTGTAGCTCCAGTTCCAAGGGATCAGGCACGACTTACCGGCCTCCGTGGGGAACCAGTCGTACATGTAGCAATAGACATGTATGCAGACAAAAAGTCATACATGCAAAATAAAACAAAAATAATTTCAAATAGGGGCTGGAGAGATGGCTTGCCAGTTATATTGCTGTTCTTCCTGAGGACCTAGGTTTGATTCCCAGCACCCACATGTGACTCACAATAGTCCATTACTCCCGTTCCTGGGGAATTCAGTGTCTTTTCTGACCTCCAAGGACACCATGCATGGGTGTGATACACAGACACAGGTGCAGTTAAAACACCAATATACATAAAATAAAATTAATAATACATTTTTTAAAATTTAAATACATAGAATATGTGTTTGGCAAGGTGGCTTATAACAGAATGTTTTATTTATCACACTTCTATTTATTTATTTATTTATTTTTTGGTTTTTCGAGACAGGGTTTCTCTGTGTATCCTTGGCTGTCCTGGACTCACTTTGTAGACCAGGCTGGCCTCGAACTCACAAAGATCCGCCTGCCTCTGCCTCCCAAGTGCTGGGATTAAAGGCGTGCGCCACCACCGCCCGGCCACACTTCTATTTACTAATACTTAACAATCACCTATAAAATACCTAAATCCTATAACCTAAACCTTAAATCCAAAATATATAATCTATCTAAGAATACCTTAATACCTAAAAACACTCTAATTCCTATATAAAATACTTATCACTATTTTAAGTTTCTTGAAAGGATATTAATACTCTTGGCGTAGGTCGGCTTGGTTTATGGATGTCCCATCAGGTATTCCAAGCTTAAAGTTTGTTGAGCCTTATTTGTCAGTTCGTAAGGTTAATTTATTTCCACCACAAGGTTGTGGCCAGTTTATAAAGTCAGTCTGTTTCAACCACCAATGGAGGGCAGTCTTTTAAACTTCTCTTAGCACCTTCAAGACTTCGCTGGCCCCACACACCTTCCTATCTTGATTTTTCTCCAGCATGGCTTCTCAGCAGATGAGGATGGAGAGAGGACCCAAGACCACACGGATCTTTGATATTTATATCGTCCCATGTCGTAATTCTGGGCAGAGGGACTTCCAGCATTCTTGTTGCCATGGTTACCAAATGTTTTCCAGAGCTTTATCAAGTCATGCCCCTACAACAGTGGTCCCATCTCATCTTGAGATTATTGGGGAAGGATCTCCCAGGATTCCCTTTGCCTCTCACAATTAATGACGTCATCTGCATGGCTTGCAAGGTTTTTTAGCAACACCTTTCAAGAGCATATCGTCCAGCCATAACTGGCTCTGCCCATATCTTTCAAGTAAAGGAACGCCAAGTTTTTGCCAATCCAAAATCCCTATGCTATTAATTTCACTAACTCCTACCACAGTGGCCTTTTTCATATAAAAAGAATTTTTGGTCTTTATTGTATGCAAAGGAGTTTAAGTTTCATAGCTAACCGACTAGAAAGCTCTGCAAGACAAACTATACAGATACTCTCAATATATTTTTAAAATTCTTTCAGCCAGGCATGGTTGTCATGAGCCCACACCACAGCAATCACCACATAAGGGAGTTCTCAGGGAAAACTGAGTGTGCTGCCTGCCCAAACCTCCCAGCCTTCACTCCGAAGACAGACATGACGGGGTGATGTCTAAGCATTTCCCATTTTTAATGTTTCATCCCCTAGCTTATATACAGAACCAAATGGGTGTTTCCACATGAGGCTACGTGGGCCAATCACATTAAAGGTCATCCTATCACACCACATAGCCCAAGTCTGGTAACATGGTGATCATGCACTGATCACGAGTGTGGAAGTCTTGCTCACCCAATCAGCTGTACCCAGGATCGGGCTTCAACTCCTCCCCAGCATCTTCCAGCTGGTGCCACCTTAGATATCTCCCACAAGTTACTTTCATTTTCTCAGGCATGAGGCATTTCCCATAAGCCTCCATTTCCCACGTCCCCACACATGGTGGCAAGAGGCCAGCCTGATCTACAGAGCTAGTTCCAGGACAGTCAGGACTACACAGGGAAGTCCTGTCTCAAAACAAACAAAAATTTGTGCTATTTCCAAAGCACAAATTTAAAAATAATTTTTTCTTAGTGTTTAGGGTTGAGGCCTAGACAACTCTTCTTCCACTTACCCCATCTTATTCATACCTAATTCATAATTTGAATATAATTTTTCTGGCTTTTTTTCTTGACATATTCAATACCTCTATTTCCTGCTGTTTAAATCAAAAGGGAAATTTCACTTGGCATTATTTATTTTTACTCTTTAATTCATATGCCTCTAGAGAATATATCTATTGTACAATTCTGTTTTTAAAGGTTAAGGAAAACAGAAGACAAAATACTATTGGTTAGGCTCTGTAAGAGGTTGTTTGGAGGGATCGCTCTTAAAATTTTTTAAAGTTCTATTTCAGGTCTTTGATGTTGACAGCCCTGAAATATTACTATTACATCATAACCATGAAATGACTTGTGTTGGCTAGTGACATGACTTTTTAAAGAGTTTCCACTAAATACACAAATAATGAGATGAAAGAATGTCAGAATATTCCAAATGATTAGTGATGGTATTAGAATGAGCACTATTGCTGCACAGTGTGGCTCTAAGAAATGTATAATATTTATGGCCAGACCTTCAACCACTCAGTCTGTTTTTTCTTTTTATTTTCCTTTTTAAAATGACCAGTAGTTTCTTCTTTCATTGTTTCACATGATTTGCTATTAACTCAAGACATCAGAGCCATTGATTTTTTTTTTTCACCCTTCATGGGGAAAAAAGTGCTTATATTCATATCAGAGCCAATAGTGTAGCTGAACTAAATAATATCTCAAACATTTGCTAGTTCAAAAAAATAACATAGTCCAGTAACAAATCATACAGTTCACACTCAACTGTGTGGGTTGGCCATCCACCAAAAAGAAAGGGAAAGAAAAAAGAAAGTCTTTTAAGAATGGTCATTCTGGGTTGGGGATATAGCTCAGGTTTAGAATACCTACCAACACAATGCTTTAATAGTTTAATATATAACAGTTCATAATGGTTTAATCCCCAGCAGAAAGGGAGGCAGAAGCAGAAAAGAGGAAAGGAGAGGAGAGGAAAGTAGAGAGAATATTCCCATCATCTTTCCACCCAACAAATGAGGCCCCAGAGTCAGCAGAAGTGGGGATACAAACCCTATGCAGGCTCCACTGGTTTCCCTGCCATTGTACTTCTACAACATGAGGTGACATTAAAGCTGGAGTGTAAGAGAAGTATTTAGAGTACATGCAGGCCTTTAAATATTAGGATCCTCCTCATTCATCTGGTTCCCAGCCAAAATCATGCAGAACAGAATAGCAGCCTGGTCCGCTCTTAGAGAAACACTTTGCTGTGTTGAATTGGCGAAGGACGTCTCTTGGTAGCACTTTAGAAGCCATGGAAAGGGTTTTTCAAGAAAAATCTAGACTCCACGGCTTATCTGCCCTACCACACATGGAAAGTGGGCCCAGTTAAGTTCGTCTGCTGGATACAAGGCTCTGTCCTGAAACTACAAGGAAAATTCTAGACCACTTGTGAGTGGTTTAGCTATCCCTGAACAAGATTATATGGAGAGCTGTATTATGTGCATATACATCAAACTGTTGGACTGGCCACATTTCTGTAGCATGGGCCGATCTTGCTATATCCTTGATACGTCAGTAGCTCCAGCTTTGGAGAATGTTTTACTGATCAGTTAGTGATCTGAATTTGAATGAGAAGAAATGGAACCAATTTATCTCTAGAACTAGAGAGCTTACTGCTGGAAGTGGTGGTGATGGCAGTTTTTAGAACAAACTAGTGGTTGTAAAAAGAAAACTGTAAATACAGAGTTTGTTGGCTGGTCACTCAACTACATCAACCATTAGAAGGCTTTATCCATAGCATGTGCAGTATGTGTGTGCTGTATGGTCACGAGCTGTAACAGCGAACATTAGCTGATACATACATGCTCGATCCAGGGAATCGCCTCCCTATCACCAAATAGTCTGAGATGCGCTGAGTCTGAACTACATCATGGCAAGCATTTCTCCCTTAACTTTTTTTTTTTCTCCCTTAACTTTTAAAACAGGGAATAGTTTCAAGAAAAGCGAATCCACCTGTTTCTAATTTAGTTCATTTACTCCTTAAGTGTTACCTTGCTGGAATAGTGCTATCCTAAAGATAAAAAATAAAAATCCTTGCAAGCCCTCTTTTAAGTTTTGTAAGTGTGCAGACAGTTGGTGTCTCCCTTCTCCATCCTTCAACTCCTATTTGGTTCAAGTTCTGAATGAATTTCATATATTAGTTAGACATTCCAAGATGTTGGAAAATATAACACCCCTGATCAGGAGGAGAGAGCCAGACAGCAAACATTGGCTTCTTACAAGTAAGACCCAAGCCGTCTCTCGCTTCTTACAAGATCAAATGGAAATTATGAATGTTACATGCAAACCCACTGACAATCAAGAGAAAGGAGAGTGACAAAGAAGATAGGAAGGAGTGTGACTTTAAACAGGGCCATCCTGCCTGGGGATCCTGTGGCAAGAGAAATTACATTGACAAAGCTTAGTATTTTTATTTTAAAACAAGACAAGACCATCTTTATTCAAGCTGATTTACTGGAGAGTTTAAGGTTCCCCTTCCTGCTTTGGTATCACAACCAAGTTCCTTGTGTCAGTCCGAGAAGCTGGACTTAGTTTAATCATCTTGCAGCCCTACAAGCGGACACAGAAAGTTTCAAGGGATGCTCAGCGGTCCTGACTTTCATGGAGCAAAAGAACTCAAGGATCATAGTCATTGATAAACTTTGATGTAAGGTTTGTTATTTGGGGATGCCCACCCCCTTTCTTATAGCACAACAGGTAGTTGTTTTCCAACATAATAGACATATACTAGAATCAGGGTCTGACAAGGTATTTATTTGATAGACAAAATACTGTATGAAGAACCATCCCCTGTTGGTCCGCTTTCTGTGACTCCACTGAAGATTCATTCCTGCTGAAAATTTCCTATTTTCTCCTAGCTTCCCTGTAATCTTTCCAGAGGAAAACGTTCTGACCGAAAGTTCCCATTACACAGAACCTTGGTTACTAGCAGCTTCAACTGTGGGAAAGGTCTGCCTGCTGTGGGCTGTACACGTGTCCTTGCATTAGGCTCTTCTCTTCCCCACATTCGCGCCTCCGGGGATCCTTCACCCTGGAGGATCCACCAGTTGGTGTCTCCAGGCTCCCCACAAAGTGCTCTGCTGGAGAACTGTTGAATCCCAGGGTCTTGGCTGCAGATTCCACCCTCAGCCTCGGGTGTGTCCCGCCTGAGCTTTCTGGTAGAGTAAAGCTGCTCAGTGGGATGGAAACTTGAAACATTCTTTGGATGTTCCTGGTATTTGAATCACTCTCTAAATGAGTTTCACATGAAAAACAAAAAAAAGTTTGGAACCGTTTTTAAGGGAGAATGGAGAAAAAGATAGGAACTATCAAGCGAATGGTGATCTCGCAGTGTCTCAGCTGAAACCCACAGAGCAAGGCGAATGACAGCATCCTGAAGGATGAATGCTCTGTAAGTTGGACTGGATGACCCCACCAGGCACCATGATAACTTCACACTCCTGCCACTCTCTGACTGAACATGTCTAGTAACAACCTTCAGTGACGTTCTCAACTTATAGCAGAAAGTTCTTCCATAGAAATAGCAAGATCCTAATCCCAGCACTTGGGAGGCAGAGGCAGGCGGATCTTTGTGAGTTCGAGGCCAGCCTGGTCTACAAAGTGAGTCCAGGACAGCCAGGGATACACAGAGAAACCCTGTCTCGAAAAACCAAAAAAAAAAGAAGAAGAAGAAATAGTAAGATCCTTACTGCCCACTGGAATTGACAGGGAAATCGGCCATGAGCCCATTACCACACCTGGGCTGTAGTAATGAGTACCTTAGATTCACTGTCACACACCAGGCTGAGCAGTCAACATGGCATGTGGGAGAGATGGAGGAAGGGCAACAGTGGTGTGTGGTCAGAACACACACTAGAACAGCAGCTACATGGATGTAGTAACGAACCACTTAAGGACTTGGGACTTTGGCACATGGGACTGCCTCATATTAAGATACAAGGAGGAGGAAAACGAAACAATATTATTTAAACAAAGCACCATATTCCCGCCAAAAAGATAAGAAAAGTAGTGATGGACCAGCCCCAAATAATCTCCAAAGGGGACAGTCTTTTTTCAGAGATATGACAATCTCTAAGGTCTTCGGTTTCCCAAATTTCTCTCCGTTGCTCCTTCCTGTGTAGAGGGATGTGGATTTACTAGGCCAAAGTGAACTGAGGTGAATTTAAGTCTGAGGATTTCTCCACACGCCTTCAGACAGTTGGAGACACTCGAGGTTGCAAAAGAAAAGCTGAAAGTCCCTGTATTTGCACAAATCTTGGTCTAGTAGAACAGCCCTACACCTCTGGAAAGAAAAGTAATGATAGATGAGAATGCCCATCTCCCTTTCAGGTAACTTTAAATAAGAAAAACAGCTGGGGGGGGGCAGCACTCAGGAGGCAGAGGCAGGAGGATCTCTGTGAGTTCAAGGCCAGCCTGGTCTACAGAGAGAGTCCGGGACAGGCAAGGCCACACAGAGAAACCCTGTCTCAGAAGAAGAAGAAGGAAGAGGAGAAGGAGGAGGAGGAGGAGGAGGAGGAGGAAGAAAACAGTAGTGTTTTTCTGAAATAAGTCATCTCACATTCTCTGAGGTCACACACACACACACACACACACACACACACCACACACACACACACACACACACACAAACACACACACACACACACACAAACACACACAAACACACACACACACACACACACACACACACACACACACACACCCTGAGGCATGCAGGGGCCTGCTCTAACCCTGAAGGGTTGAGTCGGCCTGAGCCCTAGGGCCACCACAGAATGGGAGACAGCTGAGTCAAGGCCTGGGCAGCAGCCTTCAAAGGTCAGTCAAGTGAGCTGGTGAGTTTTCCTAAACAAAGAGTGCACACATGCAGGAGTTCTTGATTGAAGACAAATTTCTATAAACATTTCCTTCTGAGCAAACGTCAAGGATCAGGGTAGTAGCTTTTTTTTTTTTCAACCATAGAAAGGGGGGAGAGATGGATGGAGACAATTACACTCACTAGTTTGCTTTGTGAGGTCATAATGTTTCATTATGTGCCAGGAGTAATAACGTACACATTGAGAGGGATAAATCGTCCAACGTGAACACCAGGGAGCTTTCAGCTCAATCTCCCGTTAGAGATTGTATTCCCCTGTTCTTTTCTATTTCCCTAGACCAGGCTTTGCTGACAAGAGCTGGGGGTGACTACCATTTACCCAACTCATCTTCATCTAAAGTGGAGAGAGCCTCAGCTTCGTCACTGGGAGCTAAGTAGCAGGCTCCTCAGAGGATATCAGAGGGTATTTGAGACCTAGGGAAAAAGAGGACAGGCCTTATCTCCTACCCTTGGAAGTTCACTGCGGGGAGTCAAGCGCCAGAGGCTCCTGAGAGTCGCTGCTCCTGAACTGGGGCCACGGTTGCTAGGCAGTGTGGGCTGAGAAGAGTTCCTGCAGTCAGGGAGCCAGGTCCCACTTTTAGCTCTGCACCCTGACACGTGAGAGAAGTCACTTGTACCGGATCCTCTGCCCACAGAGTAATACATATAATTAGAGAATTACTTAACGTCTTTCCTATAGTGAGCATATGCCCGGATATAGTTTAATGACTCAAATTAAAAAGGAACACAATCCATCCCCAGCTCTTCTGGAGTAAAACCCAAATGCCCCTTCCCACGGGTCAGGGTTATTTCTTCCAGTGTCCCTCCAAATGACATTCAGAACTTGGGGATTTGTTGAGAGAATGAGCGAATGACTCACGAACCAGAATTGGTTCCTTAGCTTGCTTCAGCATCTGGCGTTTAAATTCTCTGTCCTGGGTGGCGACTGCCACCCTTCCCACTCAGCATCTATTTCTTTTTTTTTTTTTTTTTTTTTTTAATCTCATACCTTCTGATCTGTTTTTGAGGAATGACTGCTCCCTGTTGGGTACAATCATGGTGGTTCTTTTAAACAAAGCTAAATTATGCTAAAAAGACAACATCAGACATGTGATCATAATAGTCTGGGAAAAGGTCAGAGGTCAGTTAACACCACAGTATCCCAAGATTACCTACTGGCTCCCGACACTGAGTCCTGCAATGCCTTCTGTCACCCTCTAAACCTGTATTTTCCTGCTTACCCTTCATTTCTGTGGCTTTCTCCCTATCTTTATAATAAGTATCTTTTTGCTTGACTTAATGCCTCTTGCCTACAACTGAGTAGACTCAGGTTATTACACTGGAATACAGCAGGCAGGAGCTCTCTGAGTTCGAGGCCAGCCTGGTCTACAAAACGAGTCCAAGACAGTCAGAGGTACATAGAGAAACCCTATCTCGAAAAAAAAAATTTTTTTTTTTTTTTACCAGGCGGTCGTAACACTGGAATACCAACTTAAAAAATAGAAATCTTAGAACTAAAAGAAGTCTTCCCACTGGAAGTGATAATGTATGCCTATAGCACTCGGGAGCTGAGTGGGAGAATCACAAGTCTGAGGCCATCCTGGGCTCTACAGAGACTGTGCCTAGAAAGAAAAAAAAAAAGTGTACCAGCAAGATGGTTCAGTAGGTAAAGGAGCTTGCCTCCAAGACAGCCAACCTGAGTTTGGTCCCTGGAGCCTACATACTGAAAGGAAAAAAACAATTCCCCCAAGTTGTCCTCTGGCCTCCTTACATACTGTGGTGCGAAAACACATGTAGCCACAATAAATAAATAAATGTGGTTTTTATTGTTGTTTAAAAAAATACACAGGGGCTGGAGAGGTGGCTCAGAGGTTAAGAGCACTGGCTGTTCTTCCAAAGGTTCTGAGTTCAATTCCCAGCAACCACATGGTGGCTCACAGCCATCTACATTGAGATCTGCCCGGGCATATATGTAGAGCAAATACTGTATACATAATAAAGAAATAAATGTTAAAAAAAATACACAGATGAACTCTCCAAAATCTAGTGCCATTTAAAAAATTTTTTTCGCCGGGCGGTGGTGGCGCACGCCTTTAATCCCAGCACTTGGGAGGCAGAGGCAGGCGGATCTTTGTGAGTTCGAGGCCAGCCTGGTCTACAAAGCGAGTCCAGGACAGCCAGAGATATTCAGAGAAACCCTGTCTCGAAAAACCAAAAAAAAAAAAAAATAAAAATAAATAAAAATAAAAAATTTTTTTCTAGACAATCAGACCCAAAGGCACGAAGTAGCATGATCAAAAAATCCTGACACTGGTTGGTGTCTATGCCTAGACCCCAGGGGGGCTGGCTGCCTGAATAGGGGCCTCTTCTGCTTTCCTACTGTTTCTACTGGGGGTGCTCAGCATTGTCTAGGGTTACCACCTATGGCTGCTTTTTTGCTACAATGGAAGAACTGAAAAGCTGCTACTGGATACTTAAATATAGTCCACCAAGCCTGCAATACTGATTGCCTGGCCTTTTACAGAGAGATTTTGCCACACTCCATAAGTGACTGGGGGTAGCTGTGCTGTAGTGAAAATTGATTCATAGGCAACTGAATTCATAAAGATTTCAAGTTTCTCAAAATATTATTCTTTTTATATATTCCAAATATTTAAAGATGCAAACCACATTCTTAGTTCAGACTGTACAAAAATAGGTATGGGGAGGGATGGTTCAGTAGTTAAGAGCACCTGATGCCTGGATTCCTCATCTTGAGCTGACAGAGGGTTAACTGATTGTCAGTGAACTTGTTCTCTTTGCTTCTTCAACCCACGTTGTCCCATTGGTGGACAAAACACAAACCTCCTTTGGTCTTTTTGGTAATCCCCAGGTACAAGCTCAAAGTTGGGAAAAAATTAAACTAGCAAACAAAGGGCATAAAAAGAGAAATCAGGCAGTTAAAAATATAGTTCAGAATCAAAACTCCATCGACTTCTAAAAATAATGAGAAAGCAACAACCAAGAAAGAAAAACAGGTACAGAAAGTAGACGGCCCAAAGCCGGGTGTGGTGAGGCACATCCGGAATCCAAGCATTTATAGTAGAAGATGAGAAGTTCAAGGTCAACCTTGGCTACCTGCAAATTCCAAGCCACCCTGACATATATGAGACCTTGTCTAAAGAAGAGGAGGAGGAATCTTCACACATGTAGAGAGAGAGAACAAGAGAAAGTAATGGGAGGGAACAAATACAATCTTTCCTTTTACATATGGGCAAGAAATTCTCTCTCTCTCTCTCTCCACACACACACACACACACACACACACACACACACACACACACACAC
>CAJQZJ010010085.1:10757352-10770169 GCA_907164525.1 Lophiomys imhausi
AATAAATAAATAAATAAATAAATAAATAAATAAATAAATAAATAAATCCCAAACACCATGCCAGAGATTCTGACCCAATATGTCATGTCTGCGGTGGAGCTAAGCTTCTGAAGCCCCTTTCTCCTCCTTCCCTCCTCTCCCCTCCCCTCCCTTCTTCCGTTCTCTCCCTCCACCCCCCTTCCCTTCTCATTCTTCAGAAGGTTCTGGTGACCAGCTAAGTGTGAGCACCATTGTTCTAACTCCCCACCTTCAGTCTTCTAGAAGATTCTCTGTTCCTTCACCACTGCTACCATGAGTCCAGCCCCAGCTGTCCTCCTGCTAGCTCTCTGCTGGTAGGGCCTGCATTCTCTTATAGGGTTAGCCTAAAAATCACCAAGTTTCCGGTCTCCTGTAGTGGCCAAGAGTGAAGTTAGATGCCCTCTAGGGGAGTTTCAGCAGTGGGAACTACATTGTCCCTTGGAAAGTTAAATTGACGGGCTCTCCCAAGTGGGCTGAAACAATGTGAGCGTAGTGCTCAAGGGGCCATCACTGACGTGGGCCTGATATCCCAAGGGCTAACATTCTTTTTTTTTTTTTGGTTTTTCGAGACAGGGTTTCTCTGTGTAGCCCTGGCTGTCCTAGACTTGCTTTGTAGACCAGGCTGGCCTCGAACTCACAAAGATCCGCCTGCCTCTGCCTCCCAAGTGCTGGGATTAAAGGCGTGCGCCACCACCGCCCGGCAAGGGCTAACATTCTAAGGCTTCTCTATATTAACAAAAACAGAAACTAGCCATGTGTGGTGTATAGAGTATGGTGAAAAGCGCTGTACAGATTTAAGCTTTAGTCTAGGCCCAGCTGTTGTAAAAGGGAACCTCTCCTGGGAACCTCCCAGGGTTGTTATGAAATTAGACATATTGTATTTATAGCACCAGTCACTGTATTTAAAATGTGGCTATTTGGATGCTCAAAACAATTGGAGAAGTCCTATACGCCTATTAGTGTCCTGGAACAACTCATAGAGATACCTGTGTGCATATTGTTTTCAGCCCCAAGCTCACTGACAAAATGTTGGGTCGACACCAACCAGCAGTTATTTATAGACTGGAAATTGGGAAAGATGCAGACCAAGGCTTTTCTCCCAGACAGTCATTATAAACATACACCAGCATACTAATATTCTTTTTTTCAGCAAAGAGCCAGAGCCACAAATGCTAACTGAACCTTTTATTTCATCTCATGCCCTTCGTCAGATAACCAAACAGACTGCTGTCCAGGTAATTTTCTTGTGCTTGGGTCACAAGCATTTCACAGCTCTTATACCAGTAATCCTTTCTACACTCTGGAGGGAGCTATGGAGGACTAGGTGACTTGCCTGAGGCAGGACAGGAAATCAGTCGTGAAAACCCGGAATCAAGCCAGTCTGCACCGACCACCTCTGCACACTGCCCACACCTTAGCCCCACCCAGAGTGGCACTGAGATTCAGGTGGCAATTACCCGCAATTAGTGTCACCTCATAACCCGGGTAGCCCAAGTCTCTCTCAGACTCTATTTGAAATGCTGTTCTTTGAATCCAGTCATGGTCCCCTGGAGTGGCTGACTCTTGGCACATGGAGGGTTTTCCCAGAGTTGCTGATGGTCTTTCATGACGCAACTTTCTCAACATTCTTTTTCCCTTTGCCCCAAGATGTGTGCTCAAAAAAAGTCCTCCAGAGCCAGGGTTCTGTTCTGATGGTGACACATCCAAGTGGCCCTGTAGCCAGTTGACACTGTTCTTGTTCTTACGTCAGCACCCAAGAGCTGTTTCTCTGTGTCCTCCTCTACACAACACTCTGGCAAAGAAGAAATAACCTTCATAGTGACCATGCCCTAAGAAGCACTCTCGCCAGGCGGTGGTGGCGCACGCCTTTAATCCCAGCACTCGGGAGGCAGAGGCAGGCGGATCTCTGTGAGTTCGAGGCCAGCCTGGTCTACAAAGCGCATCCAGGACAGCCAGAGCTACACAGAGAAACCCTGTCTCGAAAAACTAAAAGAAAAAAAAAAAAGCACTCTCAACTTCCTTCCACTCCCATGAGTCTTCACACCTTGCTGTAATCCCTGTTGTCTCTCTTCAGTGAGGGCAACCTAGGTACTTTTCTCTAATGGATACAATACGACAAGAATCACAGGCTGTCACTTCAGGATTACAAAGACTGTGGCTTCCTATTTGAGTGTCATAGTCCTGAGCATTCTTACTCTCACATTCGTTCTCTCACTCCCACACTCACAAGCTCTCTTTCCTTCTGAGCCTTTACCCTGAAGGAAGTTTCATATTTTAAGTGTCCTTAGGAGAGATATGAATGACAAGAAATTGATGGTTTTGGCCACCAGCTAGTGAGAACCAGAGGCCTGGCCAGATGCTATTCAAGTTTGAAAGTGGGGCACTTGGGAGGCAGAGGTAGGCAGATCTCTGAGTTCGAGGCCAGCCTGGTCCACAGAGTGAGTTCTAGGACAGCCAGAGCTACACACAGAAACCCTGTCTTGAAAAACCAAAAAATAAAGGAAGAAAGTGGACCCTTCAATGAAGCCATGACTAACTCTGCTTAGGTCAAGCAGCTAAGAGCACCCAGGTTCCTGACACTTAGAAACTGTGAGGTACCAAGTATGTGTTATTGCTAAGCTGCTAAATTGGGGTGCTATTAGTTATACAATAAATAACTCAAAAAACTCTTGACCAACAAAGAAAATGTTGGCCCAACAGATTCAGAAAACTGAATCTGTTATATAAATCATCTGCCTGCACACCAAACATGAGCACCATTACAGTATGGCCTTCCTTGTCTTCAAACTGGACAACTTTAACTTCCATAGCATGAAAGTACTTTAAATCTAGAAATGTTTGGGTGGAAAAGAAGCCAACACCCTAAACTAAACTGAACACAAGTTGATAGCAACCTGGCCATTAGAGAGCTCAAATCTTCAGTGTTATAATGTCAAAACTGTCTGACAAAAGAGAGGCCAGAAAGACAAGTGTGTGTTCCAAGATGCCCTTATTGGTCTTTCAAGGATAATTCTTTTTTGTTTGTTTGTTTTTTTCGAGACAGGGTTTTCTGTGTAGCCCTGGCTGTCCTGGACTCACTTTGTAGACCAGGCTGGCCTTGAACTCACAAAGATCCACCTGCCTCTGCCTCCCAAGTGCTGGGATTAAAGGCGTGCACCACCACTGCCCGGCTCAAGGATAATTCTTACAGCCAGAGTTTCATTACAACTACAGGACTGTGGCCCACATAGCCATTTTCAAATCTGCCCCCACATCAGAAGGTAATTCAGCTAGATAAACCTGGGACCTAGCCAAAATAAGTCATACTTGAAAAGAATGGCACTGGCTAGTGACTACCATCATTTTCTTTGGGGCCATATATGACTATGATGTGAAGAAATAAAGGCCTTTGTTATTTTAAAGGGCAGGGTCAATTGGAAGTTTTGCAGCAGGCGGTTACAAAATTTTCCACCCCTAGCTTTCCATAGAAGATACCAGTAAGAGGCTTTGGGAGCTGGGTGTGGAAGGTGTTGCTTGGAAAGAAAATTAATCCTGGAGAGAATGTAAAGCAACATTGCCACACTTGCCAGGGAGCCTAAAACAGACTTGGCTCCTTACATTGTGAACTTACCCTTTCTGGTCAATTCCTTTATTCCATGGATCCTTAAATCCATAGCATTTCAAAATTAAAGAAACTTCTTTTGTTTTTTATTTGTTTTAATGATAGAATTTGACAGCAAGCAAGCATAGAAAGTTGCATCATTGGCTCACAGCCCCCCTCCCTCTCTCTCTCTCTCTCTCTCTCTCTGTCTCTCTATTTTGTTTGAATCAGAAGCTCACTATGGAACTCTCTGGTTGTTCTAGAACTCACTATGTAGACCAGGCTGGCCTGGAACCCACAGAGATCCAAGTACTGAAATTAAAGCCATATGCCACCACATCCATCACAAACAACACATTTTTGTTTTCTTGGAGTAATTTTGGATTCAGATTTTTGTTTGTTTGTTTGGTGTGTGTGTGTGTGTGTGTGTGTGTGTGTTACAAAAAATTTAATCTAGGGCCTCTCACACACTAGACAATTGTTCCATGCTGAGCTACATCCCCAGGCCCAGACTGAGGGTGGCTATTGTTGTTTTAAATTATCTTTAAAAGCGCTATCCCCACCCCAACTCGTAAAAACTACCTTTGCTTCTCTACTGCTTTTGCACTTACCTGCCTGGGAGAGAGCAAAAGAACTCACACTGCGTGCGATTGTGACATTCCCATCTAGGATGGGTTTCCTGTACCTCAGGCATAGACCACTTTAAAAAATATTTCATTTCCTCCTCTACTGGCTTATCCCACCGCCTCTTCCTAAATCGTTATTCTATTGCCTAACATCAGAGCTGACTAGGGTTATAAGGATGAGCAGCTCATCAACTGACTGGCTTTTGTTGCATTTGAGGCAGTGTTCTATCCTGTCAGTTTTCATGTTATTTGATGACAGCGCTTGGTATCTCTCCCTCAGTAAGCAGAAATGAGTTAGATCAGTGGCCTAATGAATAAGCATGAAAATTTGATTTAAAAAAAAAAAAGAGGATATCCAGTATACCATGGGGAGAAGAAAGGAATCTAAGCCCCACCACCCACACTTTCAGTGACAAAGCAAAACAGCCCCCAATGCCTGAAACACCTTCCAACAAACATCAACAGTGGTAGGTAATAGGAATAATAGTTTAGAAAGCAGAAGATGAGGTCCTGAAGAAAGTACATTAAAAAAAAAAAAAGGACAATGCTGCCCGTTAATCTTTATTGCTTTGACGAAGATACTCTAAAGGTGCGGGGTGGGGGAGGGGCACGACATAGTGTGAATGGTAAACTGATGCTTAGAAGGAAAATGGTTATTCCTGTTGCAGGCCGGATGGAGGGTGTCAACTGTCGGACACACGCTCTGCCTTGTTCCAGGGGGCTCAGCTCTCTAGACCCATTAACAAGAGCATAAAAGACAAAGAACTCTGAAGTGGAAGGAGAGAGCTCAGCAAACTTCTGAGATAAAGTAAATAAAAGAAAAATAGAAGCCCAGGTCTACTAGAAAAGGGAATCCAGTTAGTTGTCATAGATTTCAGAACCAGCCTTATCCTAGATGGAGAAACTGTGTACCAGAGGGAGTTACTTCTGCCAGCACTCAACAGTTTGATCGAACAGATCAAAAATCTCTCAAGCCCCAGCACCCAACTAGGACAGTCAGAAGGACTTGGCCAGGAATAAAGTTGTTTTTTGTTTTTAAATAGTAAGACTGCAGAGACAGAGAAAGATTCAACAATTCAACTTGCCACTTCCCTGCACGGGAATTCATAATATTCATGCTATTCCTTTCTGGTCCCTGTGAGAGGGCAGAGGCCCCTTAGTAACTCCCGACCCGTGCAGGGCAATCAGACAACGCGCACGAGCGCCCAGTGCCTGGAGCGGGGTTAAGATTTGACCGAGAACAAAAGAACGCTTGCCAATCAGAAAACGCTACCCCAGAAGGAAAATAACCCTTCTTTGTGTCTAGAAAGCCCTTTAATTAGCAAATGCCCCGGTTTCTAACGCGCGTTAAGACTTTTCTATGTAGATTCCAAATGGACAGATCAAATGGTTGCTTCTGCAACGAAGATGGGGTCCCCGAAGGCCACACGCCGCAGAACGAAGAGAAAACAGGGCAACCGAAGGCGCTCAGTAAATCGTACCGAGAGTTCCGAGGCCCTCGGTCTCAGGTTACTTTCATAAGCATTCGCCCAGAGCTGCCCTAGAGTTCTCCAAAAAAACCCCGGAGGCTCCCGGGCTCCTCGGCTCCCAGCGATGTGCACGGGAGGGGTGACTGGCCCGTGAGTGCCGCGCACTCCCATCTCTGGGCCCTCTCCTCCGAGGGTCTGCACTTCCTCCCGCCACAAGTCCGCCCCTCGGCCAACTCGGGTTTCTCCTTCCAGGCGGCCCCCCTTTTTGTAACTCGTGGAGGGAGAGGGGATTGTGGCTTCACGTGGTCGGCTGGGGTATGGAAAGAAAAAAGCGATCCTCAGCTGCACCCCCTTCTCTACCCACACTGATGCTAACCAAAAGCCTCCCGCCCAAGCCAGCCAGGAGGAGCTAACGTGACTCCAGGTCACGTCTCTCCGCCCAAGCGCTGCGCTATTCTCAGCTTCTCGCCGAAGCCTTCGGCGAATGCCCCCTTCTGCTCAGGAATGTGTATTTTACGGTACCGGGAAGGGGAACCGACCTTTCAAGCAAGTTCCCTTTCTGGGTGCGTTTTTCTCACCTGAGCAAATTCAGAGTAAAAGTTTTTCCTAAACTTTTCTCTCCCAGTCCCCCGCCCCTCCCCTCAGGAATCCGCCCAGAGCGCTTCAGGCCCCGCCTTCCTCGTTCCCTCGGCCGCCCCTTCCGACTCCTACCCAATCAGAAGGCGTCCGCAGAGAAAACAAAGCCCGCCATTGGACCTTCAGAGGGCTCGAGGCCCGCCCCCGGAGTGGTTTGTGAATGGGGGGAGGGGAGGGGGCGGGGCGGCCCGGAACCCTGCCAGCCCGACGCTTCTTCTAGCCACCAGCGCGGCTCCCAGGCGTTAGTTACTCGGCGCTCCTTCCCTGGCGGGTGGCGGGGACGCGAGGGCTCCCGGCCGGGACTGCGCGGCGCGGGGCAAGGAGAAGCCGGGTGCTGGCAGGCCGCGGGCGCAGGGCCCTCGGCGCCCCGGATTCCGATCAGCTGGGTTTCCGAGAAGAGCTCTCCGGGGCTCTTCTTAGCTCCTGAGCCGCGCGATCAGACTCAAAAGCGAGAACCAACCGTTTGCCTGAAACTTGGGGCCGACCTTCCCGGGGGTGAAGGGGGCTCCAGGCTCCGAGGGGGTGGCGGCGGCGGCGGCGGTCCCGCGGGACCTCGAGGCGAGAAGGCGGAGTGGCACCGCCGAGGCGGCGGCCCCGGCGAGCAGGCGGAGACGCGCGCGGGGCGCTGGCCCGGAGGAGGCCCGATTCGGTGTGGAGGACGTGCGCATCGCCGTTGCGCCCGGGGCTCCAGAGACTTGGGCAAACTTTGAAGGGTAACCGGAGACGCCTGTGGCCGTGGCCGCAGAGAAAGCCGCACCGTTACGTCTCGGCGGGGAGGGTAAGGCGACACCCCTCCCTCCCCCGATCCCCTAGCCCAGGCCCAGGAGTTTGAACCCCCAGCGGCCGCGTGAGTGCCACGCGGAGGCGGCTGCGGCGCCCCCCTCGGCTGGCGGCCTCGCCCCCGGCTGGGCAGGCACCCTAGCACCCTGGGCTCCGCGCCGCCCACGGCCCGGCCCCGGCGCCGCGAGGACTCTCATGCGCCGGGCGCGGCGGCGCCTCCCTGCATCCGAGTCGCTCCCAAGCGCCTCGTCTTCTTCCTCCAGTTGAGAACGCCGCTGCTCTCGCGGCCCGCGATGCGGGGCCCCGGCCCGGCGGCGTCGCGCTCGCCCTTGGGCCTGTGCGCCCTGGTGCTGGCGCTTCTGGCCGCGCTGCCCGCGGGCACCCGGGCTCAGCCGTACCACGGCGAGAAGGGCATCTCGGTGCCGGACCACGGCTTCTGCCAGCCTATCTCCATCCCGCTGTGCACGGACATCGCCTACAACCAGACCATCCTGCCCAACCTGCTGGGCCACACGAACCAGGAGGACGCGGGCCTCGAGGTGCACCAGTTCTACCCGCTGGTGAAGGTGCAGTGCTCTCCCGAGCTGCGCTTCTTCCTGTGCTCCATGTACGCGCCCGTGTGCACCGTGCTGGACCAAGCCATCCCTCCGTGCCGCTCCTTGTGCGAGCGCGCCCGCCAGGGCTGCGAGGCGCTCATGAACAAGTTCGGCTTCCAGTGGCCTGAGCGCCTGCGCTGCGAGAACTTCCCGGTGCACGGCGCCGGCGAGATCTGCGTGGGGCAGAACACGTCCGACGGCTCCGGGGGCGCGGGCGGCGGCCCCACCAACTACCCCACCGCCCCCTACCCGCCGGACCCGCCTTTCACGGCCGTGCCCCCGTCAGAGGGCAGAGGCCGCTGGGCTTTCCCCTTCTCGTGCCCGCGCCAGCTCAAAGTGCCTCCCTACCTGGGCTACCGCTTCCTAGGGGAGCGCGACTGCGGTGCCCCGTGCGAGCCGGGCCGTGCTAACGGCCTCATGTATTTCAAAGAGGAGGAGAGGCGGTTCGCCCGCCTCTGGGTGGGCGTGTGGTCGGCGCTGTGCTGCGCCTCGACGCTCTTCACGGTGCTCACGTACCTAGTGGACATGCGGCGCTTTAGCTACCCAGAGCGGCCCATCATCTTCCTGTCGGGCTGCTACTTCATGGTGGCCGTGGCGCACGTGGCGGGCTTCCTGCTGGAGGACCGCGCCGTGTGCGTGGAGCGCTTCTCGGACGAGGGCTACCGCACGGTGGCGCAGGGCACCAAGAAGGAGGGCTGCACCATCCTCTTCATGGTGCTCTACTTCTTCGGCATGGCCAGCTCCATCTGGTGGGTCATCCTGTCCCTCACCTGGTTCCTGGCCGCCGGCATGAAGTGGGGCCACGAGGCCATCGAGGCCAACTCGCAGTACTTTCACCTGGCCGCGTGGGCCGTGCCGGCGGTCAAGACCATCGCCATCTTGGCCATGGGCCAGGTGGACGGCGACCTACTCAGTGGGGTGTGCTACGTGGGCCTGTCCAGTGTGGATGCGCTGCGGGGCTTCGTTCTGGCGCCCTTGTTCGTCTACCTCTTCATCGGCACGTCCTTCCTGCTGGCTGGCTTCGTGTCGCTCTTCCGCATCCGCACCATCATGAAGCACGACGGCACCAAGACCGAGAAGCTGGAGAAGCTCATGGTGCGCATCGGTGTCTTCAGCGTGCTCTACACGGTGCCGGCCACCATCGTGCTGGCCTGCTACTTCTACGAGCAGGCCTTCCGCGAGCACTGGGAGCGCACCTGGCTCCTGCAGACCTGCAAGAGCTATGCCGTGCCCTGCCCCCCGGGCCACTTCCCGCCCATGAGCCCCGACTTCACGGTCTTCATGATCAAGTACCTGATGACCATGATCGTGGGCATCACCACCGGCTTCTGGATCTGGTCCGGCAAGACCCTGCAGTCCTGGCGTCGCTTCTACCACAGACTCAGCCACAGCGGCAAGGGGGAGACCGCGGTGTGAGCCCAGGGCCTTGTCCCACCCCTGCCACTTCTGCCCCTTTGGAGGAGGAGAGGCACGGTAGGGAAAGCTCTGCCAAGTGGGGCCTGTTTCCGTAGGCTGCCCCCCTCCACTGAGCTTTAACCTGGAAGTGAGAAGTTATCTGGAGGTGGGAAGAGATTGCGGGGTGTGAGATGGTTTTGAAAGGTCTGAGTGAAGGCTAAAGGCAGTGGATGAAGGGACTTGCAGGACGATGCTAACTGTGAAAGGCCTGCTGGGGCCTAAGGGAAAGGTTGAGGTCAGCAGAGACTGGTGAGTTCTTCCAGGCGCCAGAGCTGAGCCAGGGCTGTGAGTCCAGCCCCCTGCCGCAAGGCAAGTGGCCGTCCCCGTTCCAGTGAGGCCGCGGGTGGGGGGGGAGGTACCGCTCTGTCCGCAGCCTGGGCTTTGTTGTGAAGATGGGGGACCCCCTGCGGTGGCCTTGTCAAGCGGTGGTCAAACCATAATCTCTTTTCACTGGGGCCAAACTGGAGCCCAGATGGGTTAATTTCCAGGGTCAGACATTACAGTCCTCCTCCCCGACCCCCTCCCGCCTGGTTTTCCTCCCCTGCTCCTCTTTCAAGTCTACTAAAATAAGCATTTGGAAGGCGGGGGAGGCCTGCCTGCTAGAATCCTAATGCGAAGAAGGTAACGTTTTCCGAGAGGAGGCCAAGGAGCCGAGGGGTAGATATGGCTGCTACTTTTTCATTTTTTAGGGAAGGCAGGTGGCAGAGAGAAAAAGAATGTTTTATTCAGTTTCGTACCCAGAAAAGAAGAGATGACTTGTTGCTTTTCAAAGCAGGAATGCATTTTCCTCCCTTGTCTTTGTTGTAAGAGACAAAGGGGGAAACAAAAGTGTCTCCCTAAGGAAAGGCTTAACTGTGAATACAGCAGCTTTTACAGGCAAAGCAGCAGAAATCTGAGGTTTCTCTCTGGTTGGTAATTTGGTTGACATAAACATTCCTTTTTAAGGAAAAGTGAAGGGCTGCGTGCTTTCATACCCATTCAGCCAAAGGTTCTGACTTGGATAAAGGAAAAGCAAGGAGTTTTGTTATTTGTTTTAAACAAATTTAATTCAGAACACATGATCTAACAGGCTCTGTTAAACTGCTTAATGAAATCTCCCTCCATTCCACACCTCCCATAATCCAAATTTCGGTTTCCTGTCAAATTTGGGTTTTAGGTTTTTTTGTTTTGTTTGGTTTGGTTTTGGTTTTGGTTTGTTTTGGTTTTTCCACACAGGGTTTCTCTGTTTAGCCCTGACTGTGCTAGAACTGATTCTGTAGACCAGGCTGGCCTAGAACTCTGAGATCAGCCTGCCTCTGCCTCCGCCTCCCAAGTGGCCACCACGCCCAACTCCCCTCCCAGTTTGTTTCTTTCAAGATAAAAGAAGAGGCATAATGCTCACAGAGTCAAAATAAAAGGAAAAATAAATAAATTTAAACGTTTAAGTACATTTTGCCCCCTTTTTCTCTCTGTTCCATAAATCTGTGTCTAAGACACGCACTGGCCCTCTCAGGTTGCATGAAGAGGTTCCACAGGAAGGAGAGTGAAGGGAGAGGAGTTTGAACCAGGTTTAAAGAAAGTCATTAAAGGAAGGTAAACTTCAAAGCGATTCTTTGAAATGTGCAAGAAGACAGATTTATTAATCTTGAATCATATACTTTTTTTCCCCTCCCTGCAATAGAAGTCTGGTTCCTTGGCACAATGGTGGAAAGCCAAGCAGAGCATCATGGAAGCTACTTTCACCCCACCTTGGACACTGACTGTCCTCCAGTCTTGCAGTTACTGTTCAGTTGTGTTCAGTGACTCAGCAGTTTTTAAATGCTAATCAAGGGGGTTACTGTCAGGAGCACAAGTTTTTTTATATATGTCACGTTCAGTTGAATGGAGCTGCTTTTACATTAACGTCATCTTGTATTTCTTAAACCTTCAAAGCAATCTCACCTGTCAGATTTTTTTTTTAACTGCCACTACACAGGTTTGGCATCTTTTGTGTTTTATTTCTTAAGTGCATGTGAAATTTGTAAAATAGAGTCAATGCAGTATGTATATTTTGTAAATCTCCCATTTTTGTAAGAAAATATATATGTATTTATACATTTTTACTTTGGATTTGTGTTTTGTTTTGCCTTTAAAGATCTACAATGAAGCCCCACTTTATCACATGTACAGATCACAAATAAATTTTTTAAAAAATACAAAGTGAATGTTTATTTATTCTTCCTGAGATATATAAAACCAAAAAACAAAACTCTAATTTGGAAAGGTGGTGTAGCTGGTGTCACGGGATGTGTGTTCCATAGGACACGATCGTGACGATCGTGACGTAGGGTCATGAAAGCTTCGACAGCTTTTGCTTTGTTCTTATTTTTGTTTTCTGTTTCCTACTTCCTTCCACCCCTAACCCAGTGATTCTCAACCTGTGGGTCGGACACCTTTGGGGTCACATATCAGATATTTACATTACGATTCATAGCCACAGCAAAATTGCAGTAATGAAGTGGCATCAAAATAATGTCATGGTTGGGGTCACCACAAAGTGAGGAACTGTACTAAAGGGTCACAGCGTTAGGAAGGGTGAAAACCCCTGCCCTAAGCCTTTTCAGGAAAGCTTTTGAGAACCTACTACAGGTTCGGAGTCCATGTCTTTCTGAGCTGTACTTTACTAAGGAGTCTAAGTCCATCTTTGAAAGGACTAGAAGATATTTTTGGTATTTCTACTTTTACATTGATTCTTCCCCCGTGGGAAGGGTGTGTGTGTGTGTGTCCCTAATGCCCCTTATGTAAATTATTAACATTTAAATGCTTTGATTTCAGGCGGTAGGGAAAGTTTGTAGATGCTTCCAGATAAGAGCAGGGGTCGCCTTTGTAGAAGCCTTGGCTGGAGGCTTCCCTGTGCCCTCTGGGTAAACCGAAACACAGGCTGAGCAGCTCCATGAGGGGCAGCGAGTGACTCAGCAGCTCAGCAGGAATAGACTCCACGCCTGACCCTGAGGTGGCCTCAGAAGCCACTGCCTGTTATTTGCTCTTGCAGAGCTAACTTTGGAATCAGACGCGACTGGGTAGCCCCTTAGGGAAATGGTTAGGGCGCCTCATGCTCCCAGTTCTAGGCCTTGATAGTTTCTTCACTTGCCTCTTCAGTACCATGGCCATACCCAAAGCAGGCTGGCTGTGTGCTGCTGTCTCTCCCATCCCACAACCGGCTGGAAGTTTCTGTAGCTCTGAAGTGTAACAGAAACAGTTCTGTTTTTGTTCTAATTAACAGGCTCACACAGGGCGGGTGTGTTTTACAAATGGAGGAAAGAACGGAAAACCAATGACAGACATTTCTCTACAGGAGGAGGAAGGCTGGCTAGACAGTGGCGCAAAGCGGCTTTGTGTTTGTTTGTTTGTTTTTTTGTTTTATAAGTCTCCTGGGTTCTGAACATCACAATGGGTGTGAAGTCATTCTAACCAGTAAAGGTTTGGGCAGCAGGGAGAGTAAATGTAGTGACTTTGAATCTTGTAAGGTTTATCCAGTTTTCAGTCAAAATGACAAATTTTAGGTAAACCATGCCTCTCTTAACAGGGAATTATTACTGCCTGTTACAAATGTTTGATTTCAGAGCAGCTGGAAGGAGCTTGCTACTTTCCTTTCTTCTTCTTCTTCTTCTTCTTCTTCTTCTTCTTCTTCTTCTTCTT
>CAJQZJ010010085.1:10777897-10815103 GCA_907164525.1 Lophiomys imhausi
GTGTGTGTGTGTGTGTGTGTGTGTGTGTGTGTGTGTGTGTGTGTGTGTGTGTGTTGTGTGGCCAGCCTGGTCTACATAATAACTTCTAGGTCAGCCAAGGCCCAGAGTAAGACCCTGACTAAAATAAAATAAAAATACAAGTACACATGAGTTTTCAATAATAAATCCAAAGCATTGTCAGGGAAATAAATAAGTGTTGCCTCTTTTTCTTTCCTCATTCTTTTTTCTTTTCTTTTTCTTTTTCTTGGGGCCAGGGGCAAGGTCTCAGGTATCCCAAGCTAGCTAGCCTCCAGCTTGCTATGTGGCTGAGCGACTTGAATGCCTGATTATCCCACCTTCTGAGTGCTAAAATTACAGGAACGCACCACCATGCCCAGATTATGTGGCGGTGGCAGTAAACCCAGGACCACGTGCATGCTCTGCAGACACTCTTACAACTGAGCTATAGGACTTGTCCAACATCACTCCTTTCCTGGAGTTGACTGTCAGGATAAGACAGCATTTGCATCCCTAGTCCATGCTCTGTCTTCTGCATTTGTGCCTTGGCAGGCTTATAGGGTTTCCCAGCAAAATTACTAGATTTCCAACAGAAAGAACATTCCAGTCACAGAGGACATAGCAGAGACTAGACAAATAATCTGAAAGCTTCTTCCCCTCCAACACAAGTAACACCTGCTGGTTAAAGACTGGGGTGGACTCACATCTATTCGTAGAGATCAGAGGACAACTTGCTGGAGTTTATTCCTTCCTTCTACCATATGGCTACCAAACTTAGGAGTCAGACTTGGTGTTGGGGTAATGTTAAGCATTCTAAATGTTAATTGGTCCTGTTTGCGGTCTGTTACTTACATTGACTCTGATTGGTTAAATAAAATGCTGAGGCCTGAGATTGGGCAAAGACAGAGAAAGGTGGAACTTCCTGAGATTAGAGCAGGAAGCCTGTACTTTAGACAGAAGAAGATATTCCAGCCAGCAGCAGGAGAAAGAAGAAGACACATGCCATGGGTTAGAAAAAAGAACCTCATTCCACATGGCCTGGAACATGTGTGGAGAATGGCGGTCCAAGGGGACATATGTATATATGGGGTCATATTTGGGTAATAGACTTAAGAGCTAGCTTAGTTGGGCCAGGATTGCACAACTCAGGCCAAGGCTTGTTAAAATCCACATGGTGTCTGTGTATTAACCGCAACAAAATCAATTAACATTAATATAAATACTGGTTAATAATTTAATTATTTTTTTTACACTTGGTGACAAATGCCTTTACCCACCGGGCCATCTCTGTGGCCTGTCACCTCCAGTCTCAGTTCATTCATGTCTAAGTGAGCTTTAGATTGCTTTAAAAGTCTAGACACTCCCTGAGATTCAAATCCTGGACAGAATAAAAATTTTTTTTGGAGCTATGTGGCTGAGGCTATTTAGCTGTTAGCAGAAAATAATTCCTTGTAAGGATAACTTGTTGCCATTTTCATTGCTGCTTGCAGTTTAGAAGGCAAGCTAGCAAGTGGCATACTTTCCTAGGAGATGTCAAGAACTAGCTGGCCATCAGTGACCCCCAGCTTCCAGCATAGCAGTTACCAGCCCTTCCTGCAGCATTCTCCAGACACCAAATGGCTTGACAACGTTCAGAGCCCCAGAAAATGAGAACAAATGTTTCAAAGCCACCCTCCTCTCAACTCATGAGGAGGTTTCATTTTACTGTCTGCACAAGTGGCTGGGTAAAAAAAAAAAAAAAAAAGAAGAAGAAGAAGAGTTCTTCGTACCAGATCTACTTACAGAGCCTCCTCAACAGAAGTGGGTTCTTGTTTCATTTGAAGTGGGAACCTATTTTGCTGGAAGACTTAGCCAAGACAGTGAGAAAATTCAATTCAGTTCCTACATCTGCAAGGAAGGCAACAATTCCTCCATTCACCAAGTGGATTTCAGTCTACAAGCTGTAAAAACGTGTACTCTAAATAATCCAGTCCCTTCATCAGCAAACCACCCTGCTAAGTATTAAAACTGCTCTCTGCTTGTCTCTCAGGATTAATGGACTCTGTCTAAGCAGCTGAAGTGACTATTAGAGAGAGAAAAAAAGCAATATCTGACAGCCAATCAGACTGCTACCTAGATGAGCTTTTATTATTTTTAAATTTAAAAATATGATTTCTAGCCGGGCGGTGGTGGCGCACGCCTTTAATCCCAGCACTTGGGAGGCAGAGGCAGGTGGATCTCTGTGAGTTCGAGGCCAGCCTGGTTTACAAAGTGAGTCCAGGACAGCCAGGCTATTACACAGAGAAACCCTGTCTCGAAACCCCCCCCCAAAAAAAATATGATTTCTGCTAGCCAGAACATCAGGTTTAAATAACTCTGAGTAGAAAGACTCAAGCAATTCTACCTTTAGACAGTTACTACATAGGGAAGAAGAAGCATTATTTAGTCTTTTAAGTCTGATTTTTAAAATGAACAGAAAAAAAAAATCAACCCAAATGTATATCTGTTTGCATAGATTCAGGCCTAGAATGGTGCCAGGCTCCTTTTCCTCATTCCTTTCTTTAACCTAGAGAAGTTTCCTAGATATTTTCTGAACCAAGGAAAAGAAAACATCCTTAATGCCAGCACTCAGAAGGCAGAGGCAATTGGAGCTCTCTGAGTTTGAGGCCAGATGAAGATGTATAGTGATACACGTTTCAGAAAAAGAAGGAAGGAAGGAAAGAAGGAAATATATTGAAGAGGAAGGGAGGGGTGTAATTCCAACTACTCAAGAGGCTGAAGAGACCGATTACAAAGTCAAGGCTAGCCTGGGCTACAGAGTGAGTTCCAGACCATTCTGGGTAACTTAGTGAGACCCTGTCTCCAGAAGGAGTTTAAAGAGAAGGGTGGAGATAGAGAGCAGAGGTCACTGGCATAGCACGAGTGAAGCCTCAAGAGCCACGGAAATAAAAACAAATAAGTAAGAGAAAGAGAGAAACCCACAAAGGAGCGTGTCAGAGAGCAGAACAGCAAGAGAACACCCTGAACACACCTTTCCTGACCCATGACCCCATTTTCCAGTCACCCTTTAAACAACAAACTGAACATCAATGTATTGATTTGTCATTACTTTCATTCCCCAGACCCCAGAGTTACAAAAAACGACAACAATGACTTGGGTGCCGACTCTGCATCTTGTCTCCTTGTCTCTCAGCTGCCTCTCAAACGAATACACTGTCTCCACGGGAAAGGGAAAAGGCTGAGACACGCCAAGAGGTCAATTGCCCAAGACCTCTCGGCTTCTGTACTGTACTCCATCCCTCTCCCTGAGTCGTCCCCCCCCCAGCTAACCATGACTACCAAATTATTGGTCTCCAGAGAATGGCTCCTTTCTTTGCAGTGTCATTAAAACTGTGGTTAGCTGAAGCGGCGGGGCTTTGGTCAAGCGGTTCCTCCATATCACATGTCACTTGCTAACAGGGAATTGGACCCTGCTCCTCTATGACCTGTGTCTACAGACCTCATCTCATGTGATAGGGTATCACAAGGGGATTATGTCCACTATTGAGGCTAATCTGTCGGGGGAGCCGAAGTAGTGGATTTAGTCATATCTCCCTATGTTCTGCCGCTGGAGGGCTAGGCGCAGTGGTTCCAAAAGAACATTATCCAAGGCAAGATGGCTCACTGAGTGTGCTTTTGTGCAACATTGCCATGGTGTTCAGGCTCTAGAATCCCCCTTGAAGATGAAAAAGTTGAGAGACACTGACAGAATTCTAAGGAATGAGAAAGTCGACTGGAGGAGGGTGGAGTATAAAACGTGTGTGTGTGTGTGTGTGTGTGTGTGTGTGTGTGTGTGTGTGAGTGAGTGTGTTTGTCTAAGTGTGAAAGATGTCATCATTTGTTGTTTCAGCTTAAGGAAATACCTTCAAATTAGTTTTTGAGTTTCTAGTGCTACATATAACCAAGAGATACAGAAATACTCCACAACCCAACTAGCATTTCTACCTCACAACCTGAGATGCCCAATGCCACCCCTCCTTGGACCCCCATACCCCATGGGCAACCTAGGTAAGAAGTTGATGTTTCTTTTTGTTGTTATTGTTCTTCTTGTTTGTTTTTTTTTTTTTTTTTTTTTTTTTTTTTTTTTTTTTTTTTTTTTTTTGAGACAGAGTTTCTTTGTGTAATCCTGGCTGTCCTGGACTCACTTTGTAGACCAGGCTGACCTTGAACTCACAGAGATCCACCTGCCTCTGCCTCCCAAGTGCTGGGGTTAAAGGCGTGGGGCACCACGGGAAGTTGGTGTTTCAAAGCCTTCCTATACCCCATTTTCCTGCTGAGAAAGTAAAGTAAGGCAGACCAGGCTGTAAGAGAGACCAGTTGCCATTTGCAGCTCCTTCTGCAAACCTTTCAGGAGAGGCAGGTAGCAGGGGGAAACCAAAACACCTCTGCTTCTCAGGACCTTGTCAGATCCTGGATGGCTGCTGCTGTCCCTGCAGGCCTGCTTCCTGGTGTCCACTAGCACAGGTGGGACCTAGCAGCTGCAAGTACATATTACACCCTGCCAGAAACTGCGATTTATCCTCAGATCTACACTCTCCCTCAATTAGCTAATCACTGTGGACTCTAGTTCGGCTCCCCCACCCTTCCCACTTAGATCATTATAATGGCTCCTAAAGAGTTAGCCTTCCTGCCTCATTTTGGTACCTTGTCCAATTCACTGCCCCTGTATGCCAGAGAGAACATGTGTCCCTTCCATGTTTAGAACCCTGTACAAAAGCTGGTCGTGGTGGCACACACCTTTGATCCCAGCACTCGGGAGGCAGAGGCAGGCGGATCTCTGTGAGTTCAAAGCCAGCCTGGTCTACAAAGTGAGTCCAGGGCAATCACGGGTAAACAGAGAAACCTTGTCTTGAAAATAAAACCTACACAAAGCCCTTCCTGGTTTTCCTAGGCTCTCCAGCCTCACCATTTCCCACAAGGCAACAGGAGCTCAAGTCATGTTGATCTACCACAAGCAGTGTCTCCTATGGAAGGAATCTGTACCTATTACAATTTTTAGAGAGGCAGTTGGATATACCCGACTTGTGATGCTGATTCCAGAAACGGATAGGAATGCGAGTATGCAGGAACAATCAGAACAAAGGCCTGGATCTCCATTCTCCTGCATTACCCTAGGACAACTAAATGAAGCCCGAAAAGAAAGGTCCGGTTTTAAAGCATCAAACAAGGTCAGTAAGTACTGCTAGTGTATTAGAGGCAGAGACCCCTCTATTAAATGTCCTGTGCCCAGCACAGTGTCTGGTACACAGTAGATGCTCAGTGTGCCGAGCTAAATAATCTCCCCAAATCCGTGTGCTTCCTAGAGCCACAGAACGTGACCTCTTTCAGAGAAGGAATCACAGCAGATGCAATTTGTTGAGACAAGTTCATCCTGAGGCAGAAGGGCTCCCACCCTAAGGTATTCTTCCAAGAGGCAGAGAAAAAAAGATGTGGAGGAGGTAACAGACATAGGTTGGAAGGTCACCAGCAGCAGAGAGAGGATTGAGGGAGCTGGGTTCCCAAGAGAGTGTGGTCTTGTTGATACACCTTGGTGTAGACTCTTGTCACTAGAGCACAGTGTCCATCCTTGAACCTTTGTGAGCATTTGCTACAGCAGCCCTAGGGAAGCACTGAATGCCTCTCAGACAATTTAGAAACAAAAACAAAACAAAACAGGGAGTATTAATGATCACCTGAGGGAAATCATTTAGAACTAAATCGATATTAACTCCTAGAAATAGGATTTATATCTTTTTTTTTGGACACACCAGAAGAACAACAGCATTGTTTCTTCTCTGTTGAAAATGAGGCTACTTAAGCCCAGGGGTTAAGAGCATTTCCTGCTCTTCCAGAGGACCAGAGTTTCGGCCCCAGTACCCACATTGGCTCATAACTGCTTATAGCTCCAGCTCCAGGGGAGCTGACTTCCTCTACAGCCACAGACACCCCACACTTTCATGGCAAGCACACACATACCCATAATTAAAAATAAAATAATGGAATAACAGAATAAAAATTAAAATAAAACTTCTGAAAAGAAAAAAAGAAGTGAGACCACTCCGAGTCACCCTGGCCTCTTCATTTGGAGCAGGTTCTAAGGTCCACCTCAAGTGACAGCTGGCCTAGACACATAGAGGCCTGAGTTCCAAACTTACCTCTATTATTTAATTCCTTATTCCCCGTCTCTTCCACTCACTTGCAGCCTCACCAAATGTGGTGGCTTTGGGAGCCAGAGGACAGTTAATGAGATAATGGCAGTAGAGAACTTTGCCCCTAGGAACCAGGTCCTATGTAAACAAGAGATGTTATTAGATATTATCAGGCCAACAGCAGGCCCAGTCAGAGAGGTGAGTCCTCTCTTATCACTTCAGCCAAATTGGGTTCTTACTCTAAGGAGAGAGTATGCGCAGTCTCCTGCTGGCTAGTGTTGGAGACTTGATAGTGGCTTCTGTCTACATCCCCACCCCCTGCAACACAAACAGATCATTTGGCTACATTTGATGGCGGCAACATTTGCTAACAGTCCACAATCTCATTGTGCATACATATTGAACCAGGCACCTTAGGGAGTCTTCCTTTACGATGTGTAACTTCAATATGAGTTATCCGAACATATTAACAGGAAAACAAATCCCAATTCATGTTTGGTGTTCCAGGTTTGTTTTCATTAGCTCTGAGAAATGATTGAATAGGCTTCCCCCCACTCCCACTTCCAGATGTTCTGTGCTACTTTGGAAAGAGAAGAAAACATAAAAGCACCAATTTCAGGGACATTGATTTCAAAATTTCTAAAGGTAACAAAGCACACACACAAAAAAAGGTTTTTTGTTTTTTTTTTTACCACTGGTACATTGCACCTAAACCAAATGTTTTAAAGTATGCTTTTTAACCACCTCTCAGAAAAAGTGGTAGGGAAAGCAATTACTTGAGTTTGATTTGAGTTCTACAGGAATTTGTTTTTGTTATAAAAGTCTCAAGGTAGGGCTGGATATGGTGGCACATACCTTTAATCCCGTGGGAGGCAGAGACAGGTGGATCTCTATGAGTTGGAGGCCAACCTGGTTCACAAAGTGAGTTCCAGGCCAGGCAGGGCTACATAAGGAAACCCATTCTAAAAATTAATAAATAAATTATATGTATGTAGCAGGGTGTCTTTTTTTTTTTCATTGCCAGAATTAACACGGACATAATGAACCTCAAGGAACCTAAACTGACAGCAGTAATTGATAATTGTTACCAACAGGAGGTAGATATAAAATCTTAACTCAAACACTTAAGGAACTCCATTACAAAGGAAAAATAATTTGCTAACAACTATCCACTCCTCATGCAGAATCCATTAGCTGATGCTCTGTGTTTGGTCAAGCTATGTTTTACCAAATTTAATTACTCATGCTCTTCAGCCAGCTTAGCGACCTTTCAAAGAGATTGCTGAATCCTAACCTGTAAGGTACAGAGCCCTCCCTCCCCTTCCTTCCTCTTTTCCTCTCTCCCTCTCTTCCTTCCTCCTTCCCTCCTTCCCATTCTACTTTCCTCCCTTCCTACTTTCTTTTCATATAACACGCCCTGACCACCTATAGTGGACAAGAGTTGTGCAAAGATGACTATTTGGTTACCGTCAGCTCACCACCGCTCAGCCATTGGGCCTGCAGATCTCATGCTCTGTGTGTCTGAGTAGACTTGCATCTGGGAAGATGAAATTGCTTTGGTGTTTAGCAGAGCACTGAGGAGCAAGAGGGAAGTAACTGACAGGAATGATTATTGGCCTTCGCCTTCCTCATGGGAGGTGAGAATATGATCTATGATCGAAGCTGCTCATGGTCAATGTCTGGCCCCGAGCTACTAGATGAATCTTTCTTTCAGCATTTAAGGGAAAGCTGCCCCAGGAGGGCTTTACCTTTTCAGGGGAATGGAATTAGATCAACTCCGTTTGGCGCCATCCTGGCCATGTGGCAATGACGTAAATATCCACGACTTCTTTCATTATCCCTAGACTTTGAGAACTTCTGGCAAGATTCTCTTCCCCTCCACTCATCACTGTATTCCTTCCTATTTATTTATTTATTTATTTATTTTTTTGTAGCCCACTAGGCAGTTCTGGCAACAGTCTCTAGAGCCAGTAAATAGAATTTAAAAGCTGTGTGCCAGGAGACATCTCTTAAACACAATAACCATTCTCTTGCTTTGCAAAAACAAGCCAACCATCAGCATTCAGCCATGCTCGGGCCTCATTTTCCTCTTTGGAAGTGTATGTAGAGTACCCCTGGTTTTCCCTTGACTGTCACCCTCCAACCTCAATGGGGAAGCGTCTTGAAGAGCCCCTAAGCTGAGGTAGAGACAGTGAAGTAAGAAAAGGAGGACCCAGGTTCAAGTTTTGATACTGGCTTGGATCTCAGAGCCTGTTATTTTGTGTTCTTACTGGTAGATAAAAAACAATACCATTTTTAAAATGCAATCTTCCCCTTTCATGAGAGGGCATGAACAATGCTAGAAAGTTCCTTGGAAATTTTCTCCTGAGCCCCTAACTATGCCCTTGCAGACATGGTTCCAACCAGCCGTTTGCACTAAGTCATGCCTATAAATGGGCCATCTGCCAGGATCACAAGGGACCAAAGACATGCAGGAGGCCTTTCCTGCTAGCCCGTGATCTCAGGGTTCCCCCTCTTCCCCCATTTCCACTTACTCTTGACTGAGAACTTCTGGAAACCAATGGAATCAGCATTTCAAAGGTCTAGGTGAACAGCAGGAAAGCATAATAAAACTTGCTCTTCTCCATTTGCCCTCATGGTACGGATGGAGTTATCCTCCTGTTCTCTCTGGTCCATCCGTGTATTCCCTTCGCTTGATCATCCTTTCCAGTAGATGCCCTCTCCCAGGGGCGGTCGTTTCTCTTTTCAATCTGACCCACTGGAGAGGGAGGGGGAAAATTGTCCACTGAACAGTGGGCGAGGTACCTCTGTTGGCCTGAATGCTCTGTAAGATTTGCTGACGCACTGGCTCAGTGGATCTGGTCTGGCCCAGCTCTCTCTACACCCATCGGGTCCTTGTTCTGTGGAGCCGGGCCTGACCACTCCTTTGATGGTAATGAGGAGCAAAAGAACCCACCTTCAAAGAGCTGGGATTAATCAGTTCTCAACCTGTTGGTCTCGGGGTCGACTGACCTTTTCACAGAGGCCCCATATCAGATATCCTGCATACCAGATGTTTACATTATGATGAAGACAGTAGCAAAATCGCAGTTATGAAGTAGCAACAAAATTAATTTTGTGGTTGGGGTCACCACAGCATGAGGAACTGTATTAAAGGGTCGCAGCGTTAGGAAGGTTGAAAACCACTGGATTACAGGCATGAGTCATTGGCTGACTTTGGGATAGTGGTTCTTCATGTCAGGTTCCCTGATACTGAAGATACCTCCATGGGGTTTACAAGCATAAAGCCTCCCAGGCTCTGACCCTGACCTGGGGTGGCTGCTAAAGTGTTACCTGGGACTCAAGAGCTTCTCCAGAACTTCCAGGTGTGTGGCTTCTTACAGCTCACCTCATCCATGGCAGGCTGTTTCCAATAGGCCTGCTGACCCTGTCGGCCTCAGGGTCTCCTCCAAGTGTGGCTTTAAGGAGTAAAGTTGAGGACGATGTCTTTATTTTAACTCATGACCTCATTCCCTGCCTCCCAAGCTCCATCCTTCCTAGTGTTTTGTGTCCTGTCATTTTCCTCACCTTGTGTGTGACAATGGGGTTTGTGTTCGCACAGAGTCGTGGAGCACTCAGTACTTCTTAGTAAACACTTTTCTTTTTTTTGTTAAAATATTAGTTACTATTACGAGGGCTTGTGCGCGCCAAGGCATACCTCTGAGGTCAGAGGACAACTTTGTGGAGCTAAATCTCTCCTCCCACATTTATGGGGGGGGAACCCAGGTATAGAGATCATCAGGCTTATGAGACAAGCAGGTTACCCCTGAGCCTTCTCCCCAGCCCAGCACTCTATTAAAATATATATATATATTTGGGAAATCCTACTTCAGACAACTTTGAAAGGCATAGTTAGGCTCCGACTGCTAAATTCCTTACTACTTCTTTCTCTCTTTTTCCATCTAGTGGCTCCAATGTGTAACAGTATGCAGAACCACCTTAAATGACCCCCACTCTAACCTAAGACACGTGATCCATATCCCCAGGATACAAGTATTTATATCACAGGCTACATTTCAGAGATGTGCCGTTCTTGTGAGTCTTATCCTGAGAAGAGAGTGTGTTCTAGGAGCATGCTTCTGCAGAAGGGATAAGGACAGATGAAAGAGAGCCCCAGCAGGTTTGAGGAACGAAGCGAAGCCCTGGAGTTGTTTAAATACATACTTAACATTCATTGAAAATAGCTTTGATTGCAGGAGAAAATTAATTAAAGCACAGGAAAGGCTTCTAATCAGATTTGGGCTATCTGACTGCAATTAAACCTGGCTCTGAGGCCATCCCAACAAGTTTATTTGGAGAGGAACAGAGATCACTGTCTATTGGGATGGCAATAATTTGGGTTTCTTTAATTGACTCCTGGTGTGAAGACACTGATGCCTGCTGTTCCCTAAGAGGCAACGTGGAAAGCTTCCAGGAACAGTTCACATTCCAGGGGCAGCTTTGGAATCTACTTTCCATTGAACCCAAATCAGCCTGCCGCTGGGACTTGACTTTGTCCCAACAAAATGCCAGGCTCTCAAAGGCAGGCTCCCCAGGCGGCAGTGGCCGAAGCTGCACTAGGGGCTGGGTAGGGAGTCTGGCACTGAGCTGCCCATCAAGATGCTGGAAGGCATTCCCCCAGTCTTACCTTCCCTGTGTCTACAGAGGTAAGGGCGCCAGAGGCTGTGGCTCCTGGAGCCCAGTGATGTCAACTGAGAAAATGAATTAACATTCTCATCCCAGGTCTGGGTCCCCAGGGCAGAGCCATGGGGAGGAAGGAGAGGGAAACACCGATGTTCTCTTCCTAATGCTCTCAAACTCCCCAAAAGCATAAGTTCCAGTTGTCTGATGAAAATGAGAACCTTCCATGGGGATTTAAGAAGGTACAAAATAAAAACGAGAAAATGGGAACTTCAACGCCCTGTTCCTGGGGTGAGGATGTAGTTCAGAGTGCTCTCCTTAGCATGGCCCAGGCCTTAGGTTCATCCCCAGAACTGGATAAGCTGGCTGTGTTTGTGCTCACCTGTAATCCCAGCACTCTGGAGGTGGAGACAGGAAGATCAGAAGGACATCCTTGGCTATATAGCACGTTTGAAGCCTGGCTACATGAGGCCCTGTCTTAGAAAGGTGGGGGGGGGACAGCAGGGAGAGAGAGAGAAGGAAGAAAGAAAGATAGACCAAAGACACTCCTCAAAAATACACCCTTTGTGAGTTCATGGGAAGATAGGACATGTCACACACGGTCAGATTCCTGTGTGTATGTGTGTGTGTGTGTGTGTGCGCGCGTGTGCATTGTGTTGTGTTGAATGAACGTGTGTGTGAGAGAGTATGAGTGTGTGCATGTATAAGTGTGTATGAGAGAGAGTATGTGTATATGAGTGTGTCAGTGTGTATATGTGTGATGTATGATATGTGTGAGTGTGTGTATATGATAGAGTTGCCCATTAAAGCCTCACAGATGACCAGCAGACACTCTTCCCAGCCATGAGAACGGCTGTTTGTTCCTCACACCTGTGGCACATTACCTAGGCTAATCCTGCTAACTTTGCCATACAGGTAGGAAGGTGATGCTCAGAGATGTTAAGGAACTGGCTAGGATCAATTGGCAAAGTTTAACCAAAGGTTGAGCGTAACTCCATCAGACCCCTCAGTCCATAGTCTGGCCTTCGCTACTCCCAAATATCTGTTCTGGAGTACATTGTCCAATATCCACATGCAGGTAGGCCCTGCAGTGGCAACCAGCTGTTCCTGATGTGAAGTCACATGATGCTTGGCTCTCTGAGTTCTCTTGTTCCCCTAGCTCTCTTTAAAAGGGCAGAGGCGGGGCTGGAGAGATGGCTCAGCGCTTAAGAGCACTGCCTAGTGCTCTTCCAAAAGTCCTGAGTTCAATTCCCAGCAACCACATGGTGGCTCACAACCATCCACAATGTGATCTGGTGCCCTCTTCTGGAATGCAGGTGTACATGCACATAGAGCACACATATGCATAAAATAAATAAAATAAATCTTTAAAAAAAAATAAAAGGGCAGAGGCCTTTATATCTTCTCCTCTTCCCACCATTTTGCCTTTATCTTTCAGGAAGATGAAAAACTACTAGTCAGAGCCAAAAACAAATCCCCTTTCCCTTTCTCTATCTCCCTAATGTGGTTACTGGAGACAAAGGACATGCCTGGCCTGGGAACTAGGAGAGGGAGGGTTGGGAAAAAGAAGTTCCTCAGATGTCCTAGTTACTGACAAACACTCCTCAAAAATACACCCTTTGTGAGTTTATGGGAAGATAGGACACGTCACAAGTCAGATCCCTGTGTGTGTGTGTGTGTGTGTGTGTGTGTGTGTGTGTGTGTGTGTATTGTGTTGAATGAAAGTGTGAGTGTGTACATGTGGCATATGGTATGTATGAATGTGTATGTGAGAAAGAACATATTTATGTGAGTGTGCAATTGTGTATGTGTGTGATGTAGATGTGTGAGTGTGTGTATGAATGTATGTGTGTATGAGTGTGAATGTGTGTGACTGTGTGTGTGTGTGTGTGTGTGTGTGTGTACACATACTCCAAGGCCTTTTGAATTCTAGATGAGCACTCCACCAACTGAACTGCTCAGCCCTTGTTTGTTTGTTTGTTTGTTTTAGATAGATTCATACTGTATAGCTCAAGCTAATCTTGAATTTGCTATGTAGCCCAGACTTGCCTTGGACTCAGAATCCTCCTGTCTCAGCTTACTGAATACTGGTATTACAGATCGGTGTCACCATACCCTACCAGGGCACCTTAAAAAACAAACAAACAAATCCCATCAAGCTGTTCTGCTCATCAAACCCTTAATCATCCCCTTAAGCTGACTTACAAGAGACCACTTTGCCTGGCCTCTATTTACCCTACGTGGCATGCACATGGTTTGTCCCCCAGCTAACCCCATGAAGGTTCATGTTAGAAATGTGTTGAATGAAATATTAATATTTATAATTGATACATATGATTACTAAGATGTCAGAGTTAACCTTTAACCCGCTATATCCTAAATAGACACACAGAAGCCTGTTGGATTTTAATATAACCTTAAACGCTGTTGCTGGGCAGATCTTAACCCTCTAAGCTAGCTTTCTACTTCCCAGCCCAAACCCCCATAAATACTTGTACATGTTCCAATTGATCCAGTTCACTGAGCAAGTTGCTCCCAGCCATGTACACTTCTCCTCCGTCTTTAACCCATCATGTCTTTCCTTCCTCTCGTCTTCTCTGCTTCTCTTCTGCTGCTTCTCTGACTCCCAAACCTGCAAACCTTGGCCCCACCCCGTCCTTTGCCTAGCCCAGCCTGCAGGTAACTTTACTCAACCAATCAGAGAAATGGATTAGCAGGCAAGGTTACACAGCATCACTTGGTGCTCCTGACAGTGTCCTCATCTGGAGTGTGACCAGACTTTATGGACAAACCACAACAGAAATGTGATCACCAGTATGGTGATATTAAGAGATACTAGAACCTTTAGGAAGTTCCTCACAGCTCCTCCCCTCAGATGGGATTAAAGTAGCTCCTAAGAGATTCTCATTATAAAAAGATAGGCCTGCTGGGCGGGAGGTGGGGTAGTGCATGTCTTTAATGCCAGCACTCAGGAGGCACAGGCAGGTGGATGTCTGTGAGTTCAAGATCAGCCTGGTCTACAGAACAAGTTCCAGGACAGCCAGCTCTATTACACAGAGACACCCTGTCTTGAGAAAGCATTTTTAAAAATTATTGTATGGGGCTGGAGAGATGGCTCAGCAGTTAAGAGCAGTGGCTGTTCTTCCAAAGGATCTAGTTCAAATCCCAGCACCCACATGGCAGTTCACAGCTGCCTGTAAAGGCTGGGCATGGTGCCGCACCCCTTTATTTATTGTTTGTTTGTTTGTTTTTTCGAGACAGGGTTTCTCTGTGTGTATTCCTTGGCTATTCTGGACTCACTGTGTAGACCAGGCTGGCCTTGAACTCACAGAGATCCACCTGCCTCTGCCTCCCAAGTGCTGGCATTAAAGGCATGCACCACCAGCAAGTTTTTTTGTTTTTTTTTGTTTTTTTTTTTTTTTGAGACAGGGTTTCTCTGTGTAACCCTGGCTGTCCTGGACTCACTTTGTAGACCAGGCTGGCCTCGAACTCACAAAGATCCGCCTGCCTCTGCCTCCCAAGTGCTGGGATTAAAGGCGTGAGCCACCACTGCCTGGCTTGCAAGTTTTTAAAAATTATTGTATGTGTATGTATGTGTGCATGAGTGAGTGTATATGCACTGCATGCATGCAGAAGCCCTTGGAAGTCAGAAGAAGCACTAAATTCACTGGAACTGAAGTTATGATGGCTATGAGCTGCCAGGTTGGGTGTTGGGAGCCAATCTGGATCCTCTGCAAGAGTAGGAAACTCTCTTAACCTCTCAGCCACTTGTTCAGTCTCAACCATTTAATTCGTCCTGTCAAAATGGCTTTAGCAACCAAAGCTAATTCATACAGTGTTTTCTTTTTCTTTCCAGAAGAACTGGAGGATGCTACTTCCTGCAGAAATGCTAATGTGTGATTATAGAAAACACACACACACAACTCATGGCTGTTGCAAGAGAGAACAACAAATTCATTTAAATATCTCTGTGTGAGACCCAGC
Source organism: Lophiomys imhausi (assembly GCA_907164525.1). Taxonomy (NCBI): domain Eukaryota; kingdom Metazoa; phylum Chordata; class Mammalia; order Rodentia; family Muridae; genus Lophiomys; species Lophiomys imhausi. The sequence continues at coordinate 10,792,684 of CAJQZJ010010085.1, forward strand.
ATTATCTTGTAACATTTTAATTATTTGCTGATAGGCTTACAACCCCCCTGGACTCCAAGCTCTCTCAGAGATGGTGTTGCTCTTCATGTCTTATGTGCAAATCATAGCACAGGACATGGTGCAAGTCAGTTGGTCAATACATGTTTCTTTTGGAAAGAGAAGAAGGAAGGAAGGAAGGAAGGAGTAAGTTAGTTTCAAGGGAGAGAGTAGTAAAATCCATAATGAAATGCCCACCCAACTGTCAGTGTATTGAATCATGGGTTGTTTTGTTTTGTTTTGTTAGACATCACTGTTGCTTTTCTAATTGAAAACCTGAAAAAGTTTCAGTGCAGAGAAACTAGGTGGTACATGATTGGCTAATGACATAGCATGGCTGGGGATGCAAGCCAGAGCATTTGCCTCGCCCTGAATGCAATGCCAAGAACCGCACAGGCTTGGTGTGTAGCACATACTTGTCAGCTCTGCACTGGGGAGGCAGAAGCCGGAGACTCATTGCAAGTTAAAGGTCGGTCACCCTGGGCTGCCTGGTCACCAGGCAAGTCAACCTGGGCTATAAAATAAAACCTTGTCTCAATAAGCCAAAATTAAAACTTAAAAAGTTAAGCGTGATATACTTTCAATTTTTAAAAGATTTATTCTATGAGTATGAATATGTTGCCTGCATGCATGTACTTGGGCCAGGTACCTGCTGGGTGCCCTCAGAGGTCAGCTGAGGGCACCCAGCAGGGCCTCTGCAAGAGCAACAAGTGCTCTTAATTGCTGAGCCATCTCTCTGCACCCCAATTTCTAAAGCTTATTAGAAGTAATTAACATAAGGAAAAATTAGGGTCTTTCTCTAATTATTCTCTAGGCCTGCTTTTTTTCTTGGTGGGAATTTCCCAAGGACACTTCCTTCTAGTTGAAATATCTTTTTTCCCTAGAGAATATCCAGTAGTAGCAACTTCTGAAAGCCAGCAGTAATTAGGAAGATAATTGGGAATGAATAATCAAGCGAATGAAACAGGAGCTTTGGAATGCAGTGGGGATGCCAACCTGGCACCATCACAAGAATTGTATGTCCATCTGGGTCCTCCAAGAAACAGATACCAAGACAAGATTAGATGTGTCTGAGATTTATTAGGGAAAACACCTGTGAGGGAAAATGGAGAGGGAGCCAGGAGAAGCAACAGAGAGGGCACAGATCCACCCACGTGGAGGAGAGTGGGAAGAAGACCGGCTGGGTGCAAGTGTTTTAGACCGCTGTGCGGTGCCTTGGAAGAAAGTTTTGCAAGGTCATTGGGAATCCCTGAGCTATCACCCATCAGAGGTGTGCCCTATCTGCAGTGTCCCCAGGACTTAACCTGCCTGCCGTGATTCTGCTGGCACACCTCAGACATGGGTTAGGAGCAGCCTATCAAAGCCTAACTTTGACACAAATGTGGTGATAAAGTCAGAGTGTAGCAATGAGGGTCCTCGTTATTTCTGCTCCTTGGAGCTGGTGATGCTGAGAGGTGCTTCTGCACGGCCACCCTCAAACTGGTCTTCTCTTTACACGTAGAATCTATTTCTTTAACATCATTCTCAAACACCCTGCCTCAGCTTCCTGGATGCTGAGATTGCAGGCATGCACCACCATGCCCAGCTTCAACCTGATGTTTCCCATCTTTCATTGTTTTCTTGATATACATTCAACTTTGCTATATACAACACACCCGGTCCAAGGAAATCCATTAAGACTGTTCTGTGAAGGACTAAGATAGAGGTGGAGGCTGCCCACCTACTCTGGTCCCTAGAATCTTCACTGAAATATTCAAGCTTTACTTTGTTGTGGGTACATCCACACACTCATACATGTGTGTGTGTGTGTGTGTGTGTGTGTGTGCGCGCATGTGCGTGTGTGTCTGTGCATCACAGTGTGCTTTTAAAGGTCAGAGAACAACTTTCGGGTGTCTGCTCTCACCTTCCACCCTGTTGACACCGGCCACCTAACTTAGAAGTGTGCGCAACTACCGCATCTGACTTTTTACCAGGACTCAAACCTGCATCCTCAGACTTAAAAACGGCTAGTGCCTTTACCTGCTGCGTCAGCTCTCGGACACCTCATTTCGTTCTTCTTTTCTGAGTCAGTTCCTCATCGTGTATCTCAAAACAGCACCATTGCCTTTATGTCCCCACCTGCACCTCTTGAGTGCTGGGTCCCTGGCATGCACCTCCACAGGCCAGTCTTTAGATATCTACTTTATCCTCAAAGTCTCGTTGGTTCACAGGGTGACATTTCTAAATTTGAGATGCCGTTCATAATTTTGAATAATTGCCACCTGCTGGCAGGAGAGTGAGTTGGTTCTGAGTCATCTGCCCTCTGGGAGAACTCCATGAATACATCGAATTATATTTGCAGTAAGTGGATATTCAGTACTCTTGCTGAAGGCATGACTATTTTCCCTTGTCTTCCAGCAAAACAAATCAAGGGCTTCACATGACACAGAGGGAAGATGCCAGCCCACATGACAGGCACTGTAATTATACAATAAACATTGACAGATGTCCCGGGAGAAATTTTTCAAGTTAAAGAAGTTTGAGAGCAAGGGGATAAACATCGGAAACAAAGATGTCAAATTATCCCTATTTTCAGATGATATGATAGTATACATAAGCGACCCCAAAAAATCCACCAGAGGACTCTTACAGCTGATAAACACCTTCAGCAAAGTGGCTGGATACAAAATTAATTCAAAAAAATCAGAAGCCCTTCTTTATACAATAAACAAATGGGCTGAGAAAGAAATAAGGGAAACAACCCCCTTCACAATAGCCACAAACAACATAAAATACCTGGGGGTAACTCTAACCAAGCAAGTAAAGAACCTGTACAACAAGAACTTCAAGCCCTTGAAGAAAGAAATGGAAGAGGCCTTTAGAAGATGGAAAGATCTCCCATGCTCATGGACAGGCAGGATCAACATAATAAAAATGGCCATCCTACCAAAAGCAATATATAGATTCAATGCAATTCCTATCAAAATACGAACACAATTTTTTATAGATTTGGAAAGAGCTATTCTCAATTTCATATGGAACAACAAAAAGCCCAGAATAGCTAAATCAATCCTGTACAATAAATACATCTGGAGGTATTACCATCCCAGATTTCAAGCTGTACTACAGAGTAATAGTTGTAAAAACAGCATGGTATTGGTAGAGAAACAGACCAGTAGATCAATGAAATAGAATTGAAGATCCAGAAATAGACCCACACACTTATGGCCACCTAATTTTTGACAAAGAAGCCAAAACGGCACAATGGAAGAAGGACAGCATCTTCAACAAATGGTGCTGGTCCAACTGGATGTCCACTTGTAAAAGAATGAAGTTAGACCCATACTTATCACCTTGTACAAAACTTAAATCCAAGTGGATCAAAGACCTTAACAAAAGGCCGGTCACACTAAATCTACTAGAAGAAAAAGTGGGAGAAACCCTCGAACTAATTGGCACAGGCGACAACTTCCTGAACAGAACACCAACAGCTCAGGACTTGAGATCAACAATCAATAAATGGGACCTCATGAAACTGAAAAGCTTCTGTAAGGCAAAAGACACTGTCATTCGAACAAAACGGCAGCCTACAGACTGGGAGAAAATCTTCACCAACCCCACATCTGACAGAAGGTTAATATCCAAAATCTACAAAGAACTCAAGAAATTAAATGCCAAGAAACCAAATAATGCAATCAAAAAATGGGGGACAGAGCTAAATAGAGAATTCACAAAGGAGGAATCCCTAATGGCTGAGAGACACTTGAAGAAATGCTCAACATCCTTAATCATCAGAGAAATGCAACTCAAGATGACTCTGAGATTCCATCTCACACCTGTCAGAATGGCTAAGATCAAAAACTCAAATGACAGCACATGCTGGCGAGGGTGTGGAGAAAGGGGTACCCTACTCCATTGCTGGTGGGAGTGCAGGCTTGTGCGACCACTATGGAGGTCAGTATGGCAATATCTTAGAAAACTTGGAATAGGTCTGCCTCAGGACCCAGCCATACCACTTCTGGGTATACACCCAAAGCCTCTTCACGGAATCATAAGGAAGTTTCCTCATCTATGTTTATAGTAGCCTTATTTATAATAGCTAGAAACTGGAAACAACCCAGATGTCCCTCAACCAAAGAATGGGTTAAAAAACTGTGGTATGGGCTGGAGAGATGGCTCAGCGGTTAAGAGCACTGGCTGCTCTTCCAGAGGTCATGAGTTCAATTCCCAGCAACCACATGGTGGCTCACAACCATCCATAATGAAATCTGGTGCCCTCTTCTGGCCTGCAGATATACCTGCAGACAGAACACTGTATACACAATAAATAAATCTTTAAAAAAAAAAAACAAAAACAAAAACAAAAAACTGTGGTACATCTATACAATGGAATATTATTCAGCTATCAGGAACAATGAAATTATGTAATTTGCAGCCAAATGGATGGAACTAGAAAAGCTCATCCTGAGTGAACTAACCCAGACTCAGAAGGACACATATGGCATCTATTCACTTATAGTAGGATTTTAGCTATATACTAGAAGGTATCGATACTACTACAACTAACACACCGAAGGGAACTTGGACATAGACTTCTTATTTTTAATTTTTATTTTTTATTTATTTTTTATACATTAGTTATATTTTTTCTATTTTTTAGTCTTTTTTATCTATTGTATGCTTATTGGTTTGTTTGTTTAGTAGTTCTCTCTCCCAGGCAATGAGACACTTTTCACTGATGGTACTGCTTCGTAGACCCCCAATGAATGAAGAGGCTCTTGGCCCTCATACGACCTCTCAACTGAGATGAGGGACTGTTATATAAGGACACCCCACCCCAGAGAAATGGGATGGAAGGGTTAGGAGGTAAAGAAAAAAAAATTAAATGTGATGTTTCGGCCTTTTACTACTAATTGTCATAAACTGCTCAGGATAATTAAGAAATACAAACTAATGGTTATGCAAGCCAGTCATTCTGTTAGGTACTATGACAGCCTATTATAGTTACTTGCTAAGCTAATCAGAAATAAACCTGCTAAGAGACAAGCAACATCTGCTTACCCTAATATAAGAGATAGATAGGGCCTCTTCAAAAACCTCAAGAGATCTGCAGAATATGGCATTCAAAGATGTTTTCGTAACTTTAGATTTTTTTATATCAAGACATATCAACTCCTGACAGTGTAGAGAGCTGCGATGTGCCGCTCCCTAAAGATGGCGCCAGTTTCCGCCTTCCACCAGCCCGACGGTGAGTGCTCTCGATGATAAACAAGTCCATATTTGGCTAAGACCGCTGATCTGGCTTGCTTCCGCATACGTGGGCCTCTAAGATAGCACCACTTGGCTTTACTTGATTGGCTGTTTATTTAGTATTCAGCCTGTGGGTTGGGTCTGCCCGGGCATTCGGAAGACTGTTTTCAAGGGACCTGAATAAACTGCTGGAGAAGAGCTTTTGTGAGTTGCGTCATCCTTGCTGGTCGAGGGGGACGCGACAAGTGGTGGCCCGTACGGGGAACCAAAAAAGACTCAGAACTCCTGCAGTCAGGGGCAGCGCGCTGGTAAGTTCCTGGGATAAATTAGGACAATAAAGTCTCACGGAGATAGTGAACACAAGGTAAAGTTTCGCGGAGATAGCGAACATACGGTAAAGATTCGCGGATAATAGCGAACATACGGTAAAGATTCGCGGAGATAGTGAACATACGGTAAAGTTTCGCGGAGGTTGCGAACAAAAGGTAAAGTTTCACGGGGAAGCTGCGAACCGAAAGTAAATTTTTAATCATGGGATTGTCTGAGTCACATCCAATTTTTCTGGCTCTTCAGGAGCTACTTTTAGCTAGGAATTTGAAGATTAAGAAGTCTACCCTAGAAAGATTTTTGAATGAATGCGACTCCGTGGCTCCGTGGTTTGCGGTGTCCGGGAATCTTACGGTATCCTGCTGGGACAAATTAGGCAGGGACTTGGATTTTGCCTGGGAGCAAAGTACATTGCAGGGAGGAGCACGGCCTATTTGGAGACTTGTTCGGAGTTGTTTAGGAGATCAGAGATATCGCAAGGCAGTGGAAAAAGGACAAAAGGCATTAGAACAGTTAAAAGAGGAGCGCTCGGTCAAATCTGGGAAAGATACTTTGGAAGAGGATAGCTCAGAGTCTAAAGAGGAACTTAAAATGTTAACAAAGCAAATGGAGAAGTCATCTTTGAGGAAGAGTTCTGACTGCACCCGGATAGAGCCCTCAGGTCCGGGGCCGCCTGTGCTGGCCCCGCCTTCATATAATGAGACTTCCCCTCCGAGTGGTCCTAGTGGGCGGTCATTCTGTCCAAATGTCTGGAGGGAAGTGAGACATGAGCTGTACTACCCTGTCTTTCAGGATGGAGGGGGAAATCGTTATCATGAACCTCTCGATTTTAAGGTAATTAAAGCACTCGCTGAGTCTGTCCGCACTTATGGGATTAATGCTGCTTTCACTGTAGCTCAGGTGGAAGCTCTTAGTCGTTATTGCATGACTCCTAGTGACTGGATGAGCTTGGCATGTGCCTGCCTGTCCTCTGGGCAGTATTTAGATTGAAAGGCTTTCTTGACTGAGTTTGCTAATGAACAAGCTGCTGCTAATCGTGCAGCAGGAAACCCAACCTGGGATGTGGACATGCTTCTTGGGCAAGGTCGATATGCTCAACAACAAACTGGGTATCCGGCTCAGGTGTTTGAGCAAATCAATTTAATCGCAACCAGAGCTTGAAAATCATTGCCTAACAAAGGGGAAGTGAATGGCAATCTAACCAAGGTTATTCAGGATCCCCTGGAGCCTTTCTCAGACTTCGTGGCTATAATGGTTGAAGCAGCTGGAAGGGTATTTGGAGACCCTGATTTGGCAATGCCCTTAATTAAACAACTTGTGTATGAACAATGTACAAAGGAATGTAAAGCAGCTATCAGCCCTTATAAGAACAAGGGGTTGGAAGCCTGGATGCCTCAGTGCAGACTGCCGCTACCTTGAATAATTTGTCAGCCAATGTAGCCACGGCCTTGGATGTATTGTGGCAGGTGGCCCAGATTGGCTGTGAGTGGAAAATGACTGGTTTGTATGTGACCTCTGTGCCATATCAAAATTATACTGTAGCTGCAAATTTGTCTCAGCAACTCTCTCAGTATCTTACAGGAAATTGGTCTGGCGAGTTTCATAAGCTGATGCAGAATCTGAGAACTGCCATCGTGCATGTGAATTCCACCCGGGTTGATGTCTCTGTTGCTGAAGGACTGTCAACATGGATCCTCCGAGCCATGAATCATCTGAAGGAATGGGCGGGAATGGGTGCCCTAGGAGGCATGCTCTTCCTAGTCAGTTTCATTGCCCTATGGTGTATCTGTAAGATGAGGATTTCACAGAGGAGAAGCAATGCCATGCTGGTGCAAGCTTTTGCTGCCTTGGAGGCTAGACAGCCACAAGCTTGGTTGACTGTCCTAAAGGACTAAGCTATCATCACGCTCAGGATGCGAGGCTAAGCACTGCACTTGGGGTCAGCTTCTAGCGACTTCAAGAAGGGCTTGTTTGATTGCATATGGGTTGGTATCCTAGTTTCCCATCTCTGAGAAAAAGATACTGGATGGGTATGACACCAGCCTGGTTGGCTACTGGGCATGGGGTCATTACAATGTCCTTTACATACATACCAAAGATCAGATGCTTGATATATCTACTAGGAATCCTCAACAGACTGCCACTAATCCTTTTGATTTATGGCTTTTGTGTGGAGCAAATGGTAGCTATATGGATTTGGGACCTATACTTATGCTTGGGGGAGGAATTTATCAAAGAGGTAGTTTTTCCCTAGGGTCCGCTACCAATCTGGATTTTTCTAGCGGTAGTGGCTCTGGTACTTGGAAATCTTTGTTTCATTCTTACCGCAACAAGAACTTTTCAGCCTTGCCAGTATGTCTCTGGCCTCCTTTTCTGTGGATTGTAAGTAATGGGAGTGCATCCTTGGGTGAAGAAAAGTTAGTATGCACTCCGGGCACATGTTTTTATGCCCTATGCTGGAATGCCACAGCCTTTCCTGTGGCTGTGGTGACTAGAATGCCTCGATATGTACCAGTTCCTGTAGAGGCCCCTAATACCATGATGCTATTCAGGTTTAAAAGAGATTTTGGCATCACTGCAGCTATTGTTACTGCTATCACTATTGCTGCTGTGGGAGCTACTGCCTCAGCTATTGCCTTGTCTAGTTCTATACAGACTGCCAATGCCCTGAATGACATCTCAGCCAATGTAGCACAGGCATTGGATACCCAGACCTCTATGAATTCTCATCTCAAAGGAGGTCTTATGATAGTTAATCAACGCATAGATTTAATACAAGAACAGATTGATTCTCTTTGGCAACTAGCACAATTGGGGTGTGAGTGGAAATTGCAAGGTTTGTGTGTTACCTCCGTGCAGTATCAAAATTTTACAAAGGCTGCTAATTTGTCTAGACAATTGTCAAAGTTCCTCTTACAGGATTGGTCAGCTAAATTTAAAAATAAGATGAGAGAGCTGAGAGCGACAATTGTCCACATCAACTCCACTCGGGTGGATCTGAGCCTGGCTACTGGTTTGACTTCCTGGATTCAGACGGCTATGGATCATCTTAAGGAGTGGGCGGGCGTAGGCTCTTTGGCGATACTAATGATACTAGCCTCTCTGTTTTGCCTATGGTGCATCTACAAAATGAGAACCACACAAAAGCGTAATGCAGCCATGATTATACAAGCCCTTGTCACCATTGAGGCGGGCCAGTCCCCTCAGGCATGGCTCGCTGCCATGAAGTAAATCTTCACTAAGCATAGTCCCTGCCCACTGAGGTATTCGTTCCATGGATATTAGGGTCTGGCAAGTCAATGACAGAGTAGATGGGTAAGTCTCAGCCACCTAAGACAGGGCAGTCCCGAGTGGGGAGGCTGACCCAGAGACGGGTAAGAGTTTGAGCACCGCCCTCCTACAGGCTCAGGCCCACCGTGAGATCCCCAGATAGGGGGATTACGAAGCCTTTCCAGGGACTTCTACCAACTTTAGAAAAAATAAAAAAGGGGGAACTGTAGAGAGCTGCGATGTGCCGCGCCCTAAAGATGGTGCCGGTTTCTGCCTTCCACCAGCTCGACGGTGAGCGCTCTCGATGATAAACAAGTCCATATTTGGCTAAGACCGCTGATCTGGCTTGCTTCCGCATACGTGGGCCTCTAAGATAGCACCACTTGGCTTTACTTGATTGGCTGTTCATTTAGTATTTAGCCTGTGGGTTGGGTCTGCCCGGGCATTCGGAAGACTGTTTTCAAGGGACCTGAATAAACTGCTGGAGAAGAGCTTTTGTGAGTTGCGTCATCCTTGCTGGTCGAGGGGGACGCGACATGACAGCACCCCCTATTCTCCTCCAAGTAGAAGATGAGCATCGAAGAATCTCCAGTGGGAGATGATTGAATTAGTCGCAAGCCTATCTCTTGGTAGGAAAAGCCCCTTGCTCCAACTGTAGACAGAATGATGTCCAAAAAGGACAAAACCTGGAAGCAGGTAAGTCGACAGCCTAGCTCTGCCAAGAAAGGGTAGGTAAGTCCTTCATAACCCCTGCTCTACAATCAATGTCTGTCAGAGAAAGGGGGCCAAATGACTGAAGATTGATGCTGTAATGTATGGAGAGAAAATGGGAACTGTCCAGGAAGCCACTGGTATGTCATTTCTTAGTATGGGAAGCTGCAGACCCTGTACTTCCTATAAAATCAGATATATTTATCCCTCTCAGGTCTCTGAAGTGGTTGAAGAACAGATACCTAGAGTCTCATAATTAAATTTTGAGTTGTTTAGGAGTCAAGAGAGTGTTATAGATCTAAGAAGATACTTTTAAAATTGTGTTGCAAGTTAGTATGAATGTTGAGTCAGATATAGAACTTTAAACTCATGGAGATGGTTAGATAGTAGAATGTTAAAGTCAGGTACCAAATACATATGGACTGGACATTGGGAATGTATGTTAAGCCATATAACCCTCATAACTGTGGCCTAATTACCTCTGTTGTACTGTATTGTATTTATTATTATAAGAGAAAGAGCCATTTGTTGGACTGAAAGGGGAAACTGTAGGGGGAAATAAGATATACCTTAAACTTAAAAGAAAAAAAAAAGGGAAGAGGATGGGGGGTTGAGGGTGGGAGGGTGGGAGGGTGGGACTGCGATTGAGATGTAACTTGAAGAAATAAAAAATAAAGGAAAAAATTAAAAAAAAAGAAGTTTGAGAGCATCAACTCATTTATTGCAAAGTTACTATAGAGCACCAGGTATCTCTCAAGGGGTTTCTGGGTGACTTTCAGAGGAGGCGTCTAGAAACAGGTAATCTAATTAAAAGAAGGACAAACCTGAATATAGCCAAATAGAAAAAACAGGTGAAACCCTGGTATTCCAAAAGTATGACCACCAAACAGGGCACCTAGCCTCCGTTTGCTAACGGGGCTGTTAGCTAAGTCCCACCCAAGCTTCTGAGCACCCCCAATGGTGAGTACCCCCACCCACACAGCTGAGCATCACTGCCAACAGTCACAAAGTGTTCAGAGAAGCCATAGCCTGCGTTTGAAAAAGGCATATTCCCAAGGCCAGATGTGGTGGCACACACCTTTAATCCTAGCATGTGGGAGGCAGAGGCAGGTAGATATCTGAGTTCAAGGCTAGCCTGGTCTACAGAGTGAATTCTAGGATGGCCAGGCCTACACAGAGAAACCCTGTTACAAAAAAGAAAAAAAAAAAGTTATATTCTCCAACAATGAATGAGGCACTAACTAAAGAATTTATGGGTGTTTTTAGCAATACAATTATCATAATATTTATTTCCTTTAAATAGCAGCATTAAACAAATAGTGTACTTTAATAGCATCTTGAGACTGGGGAACTAAGGTTAATAAATTAAATTTTTCTTTTTTCCTTTTCTGAGACAGGGTTTCTCTGTGTAACAGAGCCCTTGCTGTCCTGGACTAGCTTTGTAGACCAGGCTGTCCTCGAACTCACAGAGATCCACCTGCCTCTACCTCCCAAGTGCTGGGATTAAAGGCGTGCGCCACCACACCTGGCTCTTTTTTTTTTAATTGGGCTATAATTCTGCAGTTATTTCCAGTCATGTGTTCTAGGCACCTGCCATCAAAAGAATGACTTTGGTATGCCATGGGGAGCCAGCATGTCAACCCTATGTTATGTTTTTATGTAGAGTTGATGATCTCCAAAGACATTACAGGCAGTCAGTTCTATCAGCAGTTTGTTCTGGCTCTCCCTAAAATACAACAGAATAGTGAAAAGAACAATCTGGGGTTGACTTGGAATTGTCATGCAAGTTTCTAAACCCAGTCTCTCACATTGATTTGGCCTACCCCATTTTGTTACTAAGCACAGAAAGTCCTGTGTTTGGAGACGCAGCCAGTTCGTGTGATGATAGTCTTGATAATCTGACGAGATCTGGGATCCCTCTGGAAGCATAGCTCTGGGTTTTTTTCCAGAAAGCTGGGAGGATCCTCTTTGCACACAGGCAGCTCCATCCTACGGGCTGGGGTCGTGAACTCAGTAAAAAGGGGGAAAACCAGATGAGCACCAGCATCCCGTTGCTCTTGGCCTCCTGGTCATGTGATCATTGTCACTCCTGCCTCAGTAGCTCCCCCTCTGTGGTGGACTGTAGCCTCAAGACTGTGAGCCCAAGTGCTCATTTCTTAAGTGATGTTAGCCACCTATTTTATCACAGCAACAAGAGGCGTGTAACAGTCTCTGTGTAGCCAACAAGTCACTTGTCGCTCCAGTGATGTATCAAAATTATTTTCCTCCTTAAATTTTGCCTGCAGGGGTGGCCAAGATAGCTTAGCAGGTAAAGATACTTGACACAAGGCTGAAACCTGAATTCTATCCTGAGGACCCAAATTGTAAGAGGGAATCAAATCTTGAAAGTTGTCCCACAACATCCAAATTCACACCATAACAGGGAACCCATACACAAACACATGTGAATAATACAATTTTTAAAATATTTTATTATCATTTATTTTTATTTATGTGTTATGGTTATTTTGTCTGCATATATGTATGTAAACCACATGTGTGCCTGCTGCCTGCAGAGGTCAGAAAAGGGCCTTGGACCCCTGGATTAAAATTACAGGGCGTGGTGGCACATGCCTTTAATCCCAGCACTTGGGAGGCAGAGGCAGGTGGATCTCTGTGAGTTCGAGGCCAGCTGGTCTACAAAGTGAGTCCAGGACAGCCAGAGCTGTTACACAGAGAAACCCTGTCTCAAAAAAAAAAAAATTACAGACAGCTGTGAACTTCCATGTCGATGCTGGGAATAAAACCTGGGTCCTTGGGAAGAGCAGCCAGTATTCTTAACTGCTGAGCCATCTCTCCAGGACCCTGTAATTAAAAATAAGTAAATTATTTTAAATTTTGCTCTGGAAATTCATGCTATCTAGTCTGCTAACTAATGAAAATGTGAGGTTATTTTATGCAATGCAATGCTCTGGCCGAAGGTCCCACATCTTTGTTCTCTGGGTCCTCAGTTGTTCTCTATTATGTATAACACCAACTTCCTGCTTATAGTCCTATCTGAAAATGAAGGCCCTTTTCAGAGACTCTTCAAGCATTTTGGGTCACACTCTCTCTCAATCTTCCTCCAGGGAAAAGCAACTCAGGGAATTACTATTTAGTCTTGCCAAGCCCAGCATCAGCCAGGCTCATGGTGGCATGTCTTGTTTTTCCGCTGTGGAACTATAAGCTTTCTCAAGCCAGGATTATGCCATTTGTCTGTCCTTGTTAGACCATGAGCCCTCTCATCAAACCATTCCTATTGAAATTACTCAACATTTCTTTCTCTTTAATATACATAAGAAAAAGGGTTGAGACCTATCTGGGAAGGGCTAAAGGACAAAGTGTGTTTCAGGGCAGTGAACTCTGCTTTCCTTCCACTCTAATTCTTCACTGTGAGGATAGGGGAAGGAATTTTATTTCTTAAATAATACCTTCTTTTCATCTCTATTTCTAAGATGCCCTACTTTTCAAGGAGTTCTTCAACCCAAAAGACAACTATAAAGGGCCTTCCATATGATGCATCTGTAGATGGGTTTTATTTATTGTTTTGATTTGTTTCATTGGTTCTGGGGACTGATCTCAGGGCTGTAAGTGTGCTGAACAGAATACAACCCAACCCTTCTTCTCCGGTTCTCCCCACCCCCCCGCCCCAGATTTTGACAGCTTAACTTTAGGGCCTCACAAACACAAGGCAAGCACCCTACCGCCAAGCTACAGACTCAGGCCACATCCATGGTTCTTAAAGCTGATTGAATATTAGAATTACCTGAGGAGCTTCCAAAATTTGTCAGTGCCTGAGAAGCATGGGGGGGACCAGATACTTCATCTTCAGCAGTCTCTGTAAACTGACCTTCATGGTAGGGACCATCACCCCCATTTTCCAAGTGACGGAGCTGAAAGAGCTGCTGCTGCATATGTAATGAGGAACAGCATTGATTTGGATGCCAAGTGCACGTTGTTGAGTGTCCTCTGTAACGTATTTTGGCAGCATGTGGCCCCACAACCTTACCCACTCACCCTCACACAGACCCTAGGGTCAGATCATCCTTGAGGCAGCAGGAAAGACCCCCTGCTCACTTCCCACTCTTCTAGGCAACGTAAATGCAAGCCCTATACCCTTGCATCCTCAAATCTCTTGTCTCTCCAATTGTATCTCCACAGTGACCAGGGTGCATCCACTAGAGTGTGGCCACATGACTATGCATTTTCAATATTTTTATTTCCTGATCATACTCAAGGCTTAGATTTCTGTGAGTCAAAGTGGATTAGATGGAATTTAGTATTTTTCTAAAAAGCCAGAATGAATTAAGCAGATTGACACAGATGAACAAAAGTAACTTGCCTTTTCCTTCAACTCTACTCTATTTTTTCATTTGATTCAAGTTCCAGACAAAACAACCCCAAGTGATTCTCAGTGAGTCTGAGAATCCCGGAAGAGTTCCCTTCTTTATTAGAGACACTAGCCAAGTTCTTTATTCCCACAATATTGCACCAAGAGCCCCTTTTTTTGCTGCCCGCTTACAGCAGATTTGGAGCTGCGGACATCTTGAGGAAGGGCGGAGCCGCTGCCAGGCTCCGCGGGTTCTAAGGGAGACAGACTTTGTCGCGGCTTGCTTCTGAAGGGGACAAGCCATCATCCACAAGCTGGATTTCACGTCTGGGTTCTCTCCTCTCCGCCACGCCCCTCATCAGAGCGTGGAGCCCGAAGTCACAACATAGACCAGCCCAGGACGCAGCCAGTAAATCACAGGGACTCGGGTATTTCTGCCGAACAAAGAACTCCAGTGCTGGGAAACTTTCTGGCGGAGCCTTCCCTCCTCGGTCCCCAGCGGAAAGGCAAAGCATTCCCACCTAGTCCTGGCGAAAACCAGGGCAAAGCAGCAGTAATCAACCCCAGTCAGGGCCGCACCGGCTCACGTCCGCAGATGCTTTTTTTTTTTTTTTTTTTTTCATACCAGCTGCATCCCGAGCGAGGAGTGGAGATGGTGATTAGCAGTGGTGACGGGCGTCTCGGTCGGAGCTTTCTTAAGAAGAAAGGGCTTTGAATGAGCCAAAGAAAGCTGTTGCCAGGGAACCAGATGCCGAGAGCACGCCACTCCGGCAGCGGAAGAATACAAGCGTGCAGACTGGGGGTGGTGGGGGTACTAGAGTGAGCGTTAAGTGTACTTTGCAGCTGAGTCCTGCAAGGCCGGTTAACCCTTTATGCACCTCACCCAGGAGCGGCCTGTCAGGGAGAAGGAAGATGGTAAAAATGCAAAGAGCCAGGTCACCCCTGCTGCCAGCGCCTTCCTCTGAGATGACTCCTGCAAAGCTGTCCTCCCCCATTTCACTGTCAACTCCCCCAACTCGAGTTGGGATGAGCAGGCATCCCCAGAGGCGGTGAGCGAGGGCTGGCTATCACATGATCGCAGAGGGCACTGGTCATGTCTGCTCCAGTTTGTTACTGTAACTCATGATGCCCCTCGGCCTGTGGTTTGGGCTGGTTTCCTCTGGCCACTGGCCTCAGGAGGGCAGACTCTGCTGCCCCTTGTGTGTTCCGTGTGATGAAGAGGAACAGCTTCCTCTCTCCCTGGGGACATGTCCCCCAGAGCCTCCTGGACCAGCCAGAGACTGGCAGCCTACCCTCATTTTAAGATTGCTGCCCAGAGGCGCACAGGCACAGGCTAGCCTTCTGCAGAAATGAGCAACAGGCAAAACCGCCCTAGGTAGGTCTCCTAGCCTACCTCCAAGGGAGGTATGTTGTTTTGTCCGTTTCTTCCTTTTTCTTTTCTTCTTTTTTTTTTTTGTTTTTTTTTTGTTTGTTTGTTTTTCGAGACAGGGTTTCTCTGTATAACAGCTCTGGCTGTCCTGAACTCGCTTTTGTAGACCAGGCTGGCCTCGAACTCACAGAGATCCGCCTGCCTCTGCCTCCCAAGTGCTGGGATTAAAGGCGTGCGCCACCACCGCCCGGCTCCTTTTTCTTTTCTTTCAGTCCCAATCAGGCATTCACTCTGGGGCCCATTTCTGCACAGTCTGATTAAGCAATCTCCACTGATGGACTTGAAAATTAATTTACAGGAAAACCCGAGTCTTTCCCTAAAGGAATCCATGCAGGCTGAACACAGGCAGTGAGGGTCCCTGGGAGATTAGGAGCTTCATGGTTCACAGCGTGAACTCTAGCAATACTGGTTCTTGGAAAGGAAGGCTCAGAAAGCATCCAGGCTTCCAGACACCACTTCTTTGGCTTCACCCTCTCAGTTCTAGCTCTGTTGGGGCTATGGACGGGGATGTAATTTTGAAATTTAAAAAAAAAATCTGATTAATGTGAGCAAATAATGGAAGGCGAACATACGTGTACCTCAAATTATGCAATACGTTCACAAAGAGTTGTATTTTTTGTAATAAGATAGTAGTTCTCAGATATTTAGTGAATAGTTTACAGACTGACTCCTTGACAGTCAGGAAACATAGAATTATTCTTGTTACAGAGTCAAACAGTGAGCTGGAAGGCAGCTGACAGAGAGGTGTCTGATTGTGTCATTTCTTCATGTGAGAGCCCCTCTGTGAGGCATGACCTTCAGAGCATGTTTGTACACCAAAACCTTATCTCTATGACCTAACAGTGGGGTGCTGTTCCTGTGAACTGTGTTACCAGACAGATGATTTTTTATTTTTTTTTGAGACAGAGTTTCTCTGTGTATCAGCCCCTGGCTGTTCTGGACTCGATTTGTAAACCAGGCTGGCCTCCAACTCACGGAGATCCACCTGCCTCTGCCTCCTGAGTGCTGGGATTAAAGGTGTGCGCCACCACGCCCGGCTTTCAGAATTATTTCTTTTTTTTTTGTTTTGTTTTTGTTTTTTTTTTTTCGAGACAGGATTTCTCTGTGTAGCCCTGGCTGTCCTGGACTCAATTTATAGACCAGGCTGGCCTCGAACTCACAAAGATCCGCCTGCCTCTGCCTCCCAAGTGCTGGGATTAAAGGCATGTGCCACCACTGCCCGGCCAGAATTATTTCTTAAACACTGTTTATTGACTGCATACTACAGGACAGTCGGGCCCTTACATCAGTCACTTTATCCATTAGTAAACATCATTACAACAATAGCCAATGAAACTGCTTTGTTTGTTTGTTTGTTTGTTTTGAGACAGGGTCTCCCTGTGTAGCCCTGAAACTTACTATGCAGACCAGGCTGGCCTCAAATTTACAAAGATCCTCTCAGCATTTGAGAGTCAGAGACAGGAGAATCTCTTGAGTTTGAGATCAGCCTGTTCTATACGAGTTCCAGGCCAACCCGGGCTACACAGTAAGACCCTGTCTCAATAAACAAACATGATTATAAGCCAATGACACTGATAAAACGGTCTCTTTTCTAACTCGGCTGCTTAATGGCTGTAAGCAAGCAGAACCCGTGAGGGCTCTGTGAATGACGTCTGCTCATCCTACACTTGTCTTTCTCCCTTGTCATTTCCCAGGAATTGCTACCTTTATTCCCACTGACTGAGCTGCTGGCCAGAGACTGATTGATTCCTCCCAGGTTATGAAAGGACCAAGAACGTGGGATTAGTGTTTCTTCTACAAACTTGCTATCCCCCACCTAAATTTGGGAGTATACGATTACTGTGAATGTCTCTGATAAGAACATGAAACCTGGAGCAAAGGTTTTTTGTTTTTGTTGTTGTTGTTGTTGTTTTAGAGGAACCAAGCATTTTTCACTCTCAAAGCAAACCTTTAAAAAAAATTGTTTTAAAGCAAACCCTTCAGACCTTGAATAAGTAGATCTCCGGGGCTCCGTCCTGAACCAGCCAAGGTGTGTAGCCTTGATTTATACCTGAGAATAGAAAGGGTACAGAGCCCAAGACAGCCTCCCTTACTAGGACTCCAGAGAATTCTGTGTTGCTGAGTGCATCGTTTCTTTCATATCCGCCCTGAGCCACATGAGGAATCAGGTCCCGTATCTGAACAAGCCACTTACTCATCCTCAGCAAGCCTTTGCTTCTTCCAACAAGTCAAGAGGCTTGACTCTTCCACACTGCTGCTAGCACCATTTCTGCCTTTATTTACTGAGTCTTGAGTTGGTGCATTTAATCTGTGAGTCTAAGCTTTGTGCCGTGGCCAGGCGAACGATCAGCCTCTGAGACAGGCTGTGAGCTAATGCTCTTCCTTCGTTTATTTCTCTTAATGGATCAAAGATAATTGCTCGGGCTGGAGAGATGGCTCAGCGGTTAAGAGCACTGGCTACTCTTCCAAAGGTCCTGAGTTCAATTCCCAGCAACCACATGGTGGCTCACAACCATCCACAACATGATCTGATGCCCTCTTCTCGGTGCAGATGTTCATGCAGATAAAGCGCCCATACATAAAATAAATAATTAAATCTGTAAAAAAAAAACATAAATAAATAAATGCAAGCTTTAAAAAAAAAAGATAATTGCTCACTTCTTTGAGCTTGGTACAAAGCAAGCATCAAATGTTTAGTGAGCTGCTACTATGTGCAAGGAGTGGTCTTGGGGACACATAGAATGAGTTACAGTGCCCATCTTCTGTGGAAGAGCCCCCACTGTACAAGGCAGGGCTATGTGTCAGTTGCAGAGCCTGTCTTTTCAAAAATCTCTCATTTTGACTTTTTCCTGTAACCTGTGTTTGGTGTTCGGTCCCTGTGGCTGGCTCTCTTGGCCTTCAATGGACCCTTCCTGTAGTTCAACAAGTTCAGAGCTGATCCAGACAGATCTGCAAGCCCACTTGGAAGGTAAAAGCAAGGAGAAGCCAGGCGGTTGATATGAGAGCAGGTGAAGCCCTGGACAACAGGTCAGAGGGCTAGTGTCCCACCTCCATCTTCATAGCAGCACCCCGCGGCTGAAGGGGAGGCCACAGTCATCACTATGTCCTCACAGCTTTGTATTAGCCTTGAAGGAGTTTCTTGGGGATCCTTGCCACCACTCTAGTAAAGAAACAAAAGATTAGAACCAAATTCAGGGGAGATACCGTGTCACGTCGCCTTTGTTCTGTGGCTTTGTGGGACTATTTATTCTCTCTGTGCTGTTCAGAAAGGAAGAGAGCTCCAGTGAATCTTGTAGACTGAAGACAAATAAAACTACGGGATCACACTTCAATGAAGCAGGGTAAAAAAAAATCCTGACGCAAGCCTCCCAGGCCACTTTTGCAGAGTGACAACCACTGAACCCAAGTACTTTGAAACCAGGGACAAATTCCCAAACGCACAGGGGATGCGGCATCTATTTTCAACGTTTCATGTGGTTTTTATTTATTTACAGAGTGCCATGGTTATTCATGATGCTTTACAAACCATAAAAACAAGGTCTCCACCCTATAGAATTTACAGTGTAATTTAAACAGGCATGCTGCATGGACTGACAGGTCAGGCATGCCAGGGGACAGTGGTGGTGTTGTATAACATGGGTGTGGAGGGCTCCTTCTGAGTTATAAATACTTCCCAGTTACGAGGGCCTTTTCATCCGGGCTCCCCAAGCACTTTAGAACAGCAATAACCTCGATTGCTTTCTAAATGCACTTTCCATAAACTGTTGTTGGGGCTGAGTAAATGCTTTTAAATGCCTATTAATTGATCCGTGGATCTGCTCATTATCCATATTAAACAGCATGGATGTAACTCCAATGATTTAGGAGAGGCCTGCTGTGGGCTGTGGGCTGTCTGCTCACAGATTACAACCCCAGAGTGACCCAGCTGCCTCACCTTGGCCTTGAGATGGCCAGATAGACGCCTGGGTATTTTCTCAAGTTGAGATGTTCAAACAAGACTGGAGCAATCACTTCCTAATGTCCCATTCACCATCTGCGGACACACCAACATTTCAGAGTATGCGGAGCTTACACAAAGTAGGCTCACTGGAGAAACAGAGTCATCCCTCAGCTAGCCACTGCAGCTCTAATTCAGCTTCGCCCCAATGCACTTCTGAGCCTATCTTACTCTATTTCAAGCAATATCATTTCCAAAATGTTAAGATTTCCTGTTTTCTTGCAATTGATGGAGTTTCTCTTTGTAAACTTCATCCAAGAGAAACTGGTCTGGATTAGGAGTCCTGAGGGTTCAACCAGAGGTTCACGAGATAAGCACCCTCGTCCGTCACCTTTTACAAGTTTCTCAGACTTATCTTTCTAAAGCCCCAGATGGAACCACATCACTTCCCTGCTTTGAAAATCCCAGAGGAACAGGAATTCCAGGTCACCATGACTACCCAGCAATTTCAAGGTCGGCCTGGGATATATAAACCCTGTCCTTAAAAAGGTCTAAAGGGGAAAGGAAAGAGCTGAGGAATAAGAGCCAGTGAATACATGGCCTTCGTGGCTGTAGCAGCCAGAGAGGTCATGTGTATGCCTCCTGTTTGGTCTTCTTCCATCCTCCACTACCACTATCCTCACATCTTCTGATTTAACTTCTGCCCTTTCATGTCCCACCCTAAGCCCCTCCTGTTTGTAGCCCTTCCACAGGCCCCCACCATCCACGCCCCCCTCCCTCTTCACACAGTCCCCACCTCTTGGAACACCTTCTGTCCTCTACCTCCAGGAACATGGCAGTCCACTCTTTGAGGGATGGGAGGCTCTTCCAGGCTAGGGCTTTGTCTCAGCTACAGTTAACACTCTGGAAACTAGTTAGAGCCCTGGTTTTGCAAGATTTCACACAACCTGTTGTGAAGAGGTCACTTTGGGATAATAATGGTGACCACTTGGATTAGCGAGTGCTCAATTTTTTGTTATATATTTGAAAAAATTTAATTGTGATAAAAGATACAGAAGTTTGACTTTTTTGTTGTTATTTTTGATTTGTTTGGTCTTTATTTTTTGGGTTTTTGAGACAAGGTTTCTCTGTAGCCCTGGCTGTCCTGGAACTCACTCTGTAGACCAGGCTGGCCTTGAACTCACAGAGATCCCGAGTACTGGGATTAAAGGCTTGTGCTACCATGCCAGGCCAGAAGTTTGAAGTTTTTTTTTTGTTTTTTGTTTTTTACCATATTTAACAGTTCCTTGCCGGGCGGTGGTGGCGCACGCCTTTAATCCCAGCACTTGGGAGGCAGAGGCAGGTGGATCTCTGTGAGTTCGAGGCCAGCCTGGTCTACAAAGCAAGTCCAGGACACCCAGAGATATACAGAGAAACCCTGTCTCGAAAAACCAAAAAAAAAAAAAACAGTTCCTTGATACCAAGAACATCCACCCTGTGGTGAGGCTATCTCCAGAACACTTTTATTGTCCCAAACACATTATTCACAGAACACTAACTTTGCATTTCCTCCTCCCCAGTCCCCCTCCCAGGCCCCCAGCCCCACCATCCCCTTTCCTGGTTCAGTGAATCTGACTACTCATGTAATTAGCACCATCCTATTTTTGACCAATATTGTCACTGGCTTGTTTCACTTAGCATAATGTTGTCAAGGTTTATCATTATTGTAGCACAAATCTGAATGTCTTTCTCTTCTCTTCTCCCCCACCCACCCCCCCTACCCTGCCCGAGACAGGGTTTCTCTGTGTAGCCCTGGCTGTCCTGGACTCGCTTTTTAGACCAAGCTGGCCTCAAACTCATAGAGATCAGCCAGCCTCTGCCTCCCGAGTGTTGGAATTAAAGGTGTGTGCCACCACGCCCAGCCATCTTTCTCTTCTTAAGGCTGAATAATGTTTTATTGTATACGTATGTTATGTTTTGATTCATCATCTGTGTGTCTGTGGATAATCGGATTGATTTCACATCTTTATTGTTGCAACTGGTGTCATTGTGAACACGGGGAAGACAAATCTTAGACTCCACTTTCAGAAACTTCTTTTAGGAATATACCCAAAAGTAGACTTACTGGATAATGTGTTGATTATATGCTTGTTTCCTTTTATTAAGAACTGTCATACCGGGCTGGAGAGGTGGCTCAGAGGTTAAGAGCACTGGCTGTTCTTCCCAAGGTCCTGAGTTCAATTCCCAGCAACCACATGGTGGCTCACAGCCATCTACATTGAGATCTGCCCGGGCATATATGTAGAGCAAATACTGTATACATAAAAAAAAAAAAAGAACTGTCATACCATTTTTCACAGAGTATGTACCATTTTATTTTATTTTATTAACATTGTTCTTCTTTGCTTGCTTGTTTGGTTGGTTGGTTTTTTCCAGGCAGGGATTCTCTGTATAGCCTCACTCTCTAGACTAAGCTGCCTGGAACTCAGAGATCCACCTGCCTCTACCTGCCGGAGTGCTGGGATTAAAGGTGTACAGCACTGCCACCCAGCGAGGATGCACCATTTTAAATGTACATTTATATCTGAGGATTTCTGAGCTCTCTGTTCCTCACCAACACTGGTTATTTTACATTGCTTTGTTTTATTTCAACTTCGCAGGTGTGAAGTGTTATCTCACTCTTGATTTGACTAAATTCAGTTTTGAACCTCTACATTCAATATCTTAATTCCTCCAGATAAACTCAATTTCATTTCACAGCACGAGGTTCTACTCTAGGGATCTGAGCCTGCCTGCAGGGGCTGGGGAGGGTCTCCACGGAGGAGGAGCCGAAGGCCCACAGGTTGTTGCGCTTCTGAATACCAACCAGCAGGGGGCGCTTCCACAAGCAGCTTATTTTCCTTGGCCAAAATTGGGTCCTACCCAGCAAAAGGGCCTTCGGACTTCCTGTCCCTTCTCCACCTTGTGTTCTGTCAATGTCACTATCAAAGAGAAGCAAGTGGCTAAATTCATAACAGGGTGCCAAGTGATGTTCATTGTGCAAGGCAGTCACTCCTTGCCCCAAAGTGGTATGGTCATGGTGTGTGTGTGTGTGTGTGTGTGTGTGTGTGTGTGTGTGTGTGTGTGTGTGTGTGTGTGTGTGTGTGTGTGTGTG
>CAJQZJ010010085.1:10815113-10863069 GCA_907164525.1 Lophiomys imhausi
GTGTGTGTGTGTGTGTGTGTGTGTGTGTGTGTGTGTGTGTGTGTGTGGTGTGTGATATGACAACTAAAATGTCCCCTGAGAATCAGGTGTGCAAAGGAAACCAGAACTTCCCAGTGTCTCCCGGTCACTCATGCCAAGCAGTCATTACATTAGTAAAATGAGACTTCCTTGTCTAATTCAGGGGATCCTGGGGCACAGCCAAGGGAAATGTCACAGACAGACGGCTTTGGGTGACCTAGAAGACTCCCTGAGTCTGTGGGGCACAGCCAAGGGAAATGTCACAGACAGACGGCTTTGGGTGACCTAGAAGACTCCCTGAGTCTGTTAATGGTTAGTTGACAGTGACAGGCTCATGTGTCAGGAGAAAGGGGAAGAAGACACTTGCTAAAAACAAGATAAGCACCCATCAAAAAAAACAAAAACAAAACCACCCCAACATGGCCTCCCACCCACCTCCTGCCCTCAGGACTTGGGTGTCTTCTGAGTCTGGTCCCTTAAGTGTCCAGTGGACAAGTGGACAGCCTCCACCCCACCCCAACCAGTGTTCTAGCAGTGCCTTCAGGAGCCTCTGCCTTGCCTGGGTTAAAGGACTTCATTTCCCTATGCTGCCATAGCAACCGGAAACAACCTCCACACACAATGAGAAGGATTTGTAGATGCACCCAGCCTGTAGCAGAGCAACCAGGTCTCAGGGACAGCAAGGGCTCAGAGGAGCAGAGAGTACACAGCCTACTGTCTGAGGAGCCAGGCCTTACAGTTTGGTTTTTCCTCTCCACAAAGATGCACTCTGTCTAAACTGGCTGACTTACTAGACTGCTGTTCAAGGAGAAATATATTTCATGAAAGGCCCAATGTTCTCAGTCTCCTTTGGTTTGCTGTTGAGCTTTGGAAACCCTGAGGTGTGATCAGTTTTCAGCCTTCAAAACTGAGATGAACTGCCCTTGAGAGGGAGTAGTCAGAGAGAAAACATGTTCACCCTCTCTCTCCTGAGCCGAGGACATGGGAAGTTGGTCCAGAACAAACAGAAGTTGGAAGTCTTCTTTGAACCAGAGGTAAGTCTTAGAGCTGGGGGGTGGGCAGGAGGAAGAGGGGGACATTTTCAGGATGAGGAGGAATGTTCTGTCCTTCCAAGCTACGTTTTGGTGAGTGTTGGAGCCAAGATGGTGTAGGTCACTAGTAGACCTTCCCACTGTTTGCCTGACCCCTCAGAATTGCCACGGGAACAATCTGCCTTCCTCACCCTTGCTTCCTACCACCTCTGCTCAAGCCTGAAGGAGAATCTAGACTGTCTGGAGACTGGACAGTTGGTTCAAGACCAGAATTCCCACCCAGTGTTTAGGAGAGCTGACTGCTGTTGGCTTTCAGAAGCCGTGTTCAGTGGTTGAAACCCTGTGTGTGTTTGTGCCTTTCAAAGGCTTTTTGGAACGTTGTGGAATTCAACCCACAGAATTCATATTTAATGGAGGCCAAACAAAATCTCATTTTAGAAGATTTTTCAAGAAGTGGCAAGAATCTCCTTGTTGTGCTAGAGTTTAATTTCTTGAGGACTGCCAGGAACAATAAACACATCGGGGGTACTTTGCAAATCCACAGATCAAACAGATATCCATCGTCCTGGTAGTTTAACATAATATTTGACCTTCACTGTGTTAAAAGATCTATAAAGTTTCAAAGGCCTTCAATGACCAATGGCATACACTTACAAAATATATAGCCACTTTATAGGCTCCTAAGTACCCAAATTAGGCAATGTTTCACAGAGTCTGGAATATATAGATCTCCTCTCTTAGCGTAGCTGAAATGGTGGCGGGTTGGAATAGCTTCTCATATTTAAATTGGTTATTAGTCCAGTTGCTCTGTCATCTAAAGTCCTTGACTATTTGCTTGCATACCAGGAGATGTAACTAGTCTGTAGCCTACACTGAGCTCTACTAAAAACCTCTAGACAGGCATTGGCTCTTCTGAAAGTTGTGGAATAAAATGGATTTGTGTACTAGGTACTAATTATTATTATTATTGTGTTAGTTAGTGTGACTGTATGTGTGCATGTGTGATGTGTGTGCGAGAGTGTGTGAGTGTGTATATGTGTGTATAAGTGTGTGCATGTATGTGTATGTATGTGCTTGTATATGTATGTGTATCTATGTATATGTGTGTGTGTGCATGTATATGTGTGTGTGCACACATGTGTCCGTTGTGTGAATGAGTGTGTCTATTGTGTGTGTGCACGTGTGTGTGAGTACGTGGATATGTGAGAAAGTGTGTGTGTTTTAAGATTTTTTTTTTTTTTTTTTTTGTTTTTGTTTTTCGAGACAGGGTTTCTCTGTGTAGCCCTGGCTGTCCTGGACTCAATTTGTAGACCAGGCTGGCCTTGAACTCGCAAAGATCCGCCTACCTCTGCCTCCCAAGTGCTGAGATTAAAGGCGTGCGCCACCACTGCCCGGCTGTGTTTTAAGATTTTATTTTATTATTTTTAATTAAATGTAGGTGGGTGTGTGTGACTGTTTGTATCTGAACATGAATTCCAGTGCCTGAAGAGGCCAAAGGCACTGGCTCCCCTGGAGCTAGAGTCACAGATAATTGTGAGTTGCCTGACATGAGTTCTGGGAGCTGAACATAGGTCCTGTGGAAATCAACAAGTGCTCTTAACAGGCTACTGAGCCATTTCTCCAAGCCCACGTTTAGTTTTTGTTGTGGGT
Organism: Lophiomys imhausi; assembly: GCA_907164525.1. NCBI lineage: Eukaryota > Metazoa > Chordata > Mammalia > Rodentia > Muridae > Lophiomys > Lophiomys imhausi. Next base: position 10,817,813 of record CAJQZJ010010085.1, read on the forward strand.
TGCTTTTTGAGTCAGGGTCTCTCTTTGTTGCCCTGCCTGTCTCGGATAGATATTTAGACCTGCTTGGCTGGCCTCACACTCACAGAGATCCGTCTGTCTCTGCTGACATCAAAGGTCTGCCGAGCTACAGCCAGAGGTTCTACTCATTTTTATCGGGAGAAAACCTAATTGTTAAAGAGTAATTTTGTTTCAAAATTCCACTTGAAGATTCAGAGAAAAACTAACAACTGAAAAGAGGGGAGAAAGAAGAGAGAGGAAACAGGGGAGAGCCCTGAGGTAGCTTAGTAAAAGCACTTGCCACTCAAACTGGCAACCTGAGTGTGACCCCCTCAAGCCCATAAGGTGGAAGGCAAAAACTGGCCCCCACACCTTGTTCTCTGACCTCTACACACGCACGTGGCACATGCACACACATGTGCACACATAAATAGTCTTAGAAAGACAAAAGTCTTTGCACAAATAGTGTTTGCTGCAGAAGGATCTTCCACCGTGTCTCAGCCGAGGCATTTTCTTTTTATTAAAGGATTATTTGAACTGGAAGTCTCCGGAAGACTATGTCCTGGTCAGCAAAGCCCAGGATGGGGACGGTGCCAGCCAGCACTCCTGGAGCCTCTTTCTTCCGAAGACCTTCAGCACAAGAAAGGGAGCACTGATCCTGTACTCAGAAGGGCTGGCTGTGTCACCATGGACACACAGAGAGAGAAGAGGTCACAGGAAGAAGCCAGACCTTGAGCTGCGCACACTTCAAGACCTCAGAGAAGCCATCTTGGCATACGGAAGGAGAAAGGTGGGTTTGGGAAAGATGGTGGTGATATGTGTTCATAAATGCACCTGCAGCCTTGAATGTAACTTCTTGGTCCTGAGGGAGGGGAGGAACAGAACTCTCAGACTTCCACTTTTGTCATCTTGCCCAGAATGCCAAGAACTACTGTCATGATGCTCACAGATCTTATAGAGGGAAACTCCAAAAGCAAGAAGACTGGTTCTATGTTTCACATTTCTCTTTCAGTCACAGTGACACAAATCCCTTTTTACATCCATAGTGTGGTCAGCGCCCTTGAAACCCTGTCCCATAACCACAAGTAACATTATGCCACCTCTGGCATTCCTAGCTTGTAGAAATGACAATGTTTTAAATAGTTACCTTGAGCCTTTTGACATCATCATAAGTTAATTGCTTTTTCCATTCTATGTTCACTATTACAAGGAAGCTTGGTTCTCCTCTGGTTCATACTGTCTGTAATACACATGTGGCCCCCTGCTTTCTACAATATAACCACACGCATCAACCCTAAGACAGTCTGGGAAGATATGTCACTCTGTGCAATTCTAGATTAGATGGTGGGTTACTCCCTCCTTTCAAAGTCTCTGGGTTCTAATGAAGCTCTAGCTTTGGCACCAGGCCCTTAACACGCTGGCTCTCTCTTCCATGTCTAGTGCTGTGCCCCACTTCCTCATCCCTCTACCTCAATGACAAACCCCTCAGAACCCCTCCTAATGCAGATTAGCTCACCCTAACAAACTCCTTTCTCAACTATACTTTTGTTCATGCCTCTGAGTAACTCCTACACATCCTTCAAAACCCAGCATGTCATCTCAAAGTCTTCTCCCACTTCCCTGGGTAGAAGAACACTATGGGAAAAGGGTCTATCCTGGACTTAACACGATGTTGACTCCTTCAGGAGCTCATGTCCCTAACAGAGTGGTCTAGGTTGCCTCAATGGAAGAACAGGCACTTAGTCCTGATGCGACTTGATGTATCAGAGTGGGTTGGTACTGGTTGGTGGGGAGGATATGGGGGAAGTGGGTGGGAGGGTAGGAATGGGAAGAGGGGAGGGAAGGGGTGGGGATTGGAATGTAAAATAAAAAGATTTAAAAAAGAAGAAGGCTTCCTCCCTTGCAAACATTCCCACCCCATATGCACTAGTCTCTTTGAGCATCCAATGGGATAACATCTCCTCTAGGGCAAACACTGTGTGAACCGGTTGTGCATGCTTTCAGTTTTTCTAAGTTGTCTCCACTTTGATTATGAGGCACTGTAGTCACACATCCTACCACAGGCAGAACGAAAGCCTCTTCGCCCACTGCCTTTTATCATGAAGTCATAAATAAATTCTTGATTGAAAGGCAAACATTTGTCAAATGTTTACTGTTACTTTAAGCTATTATTTAGTTACACACACACCATCATGCTCCTATGAGATGTGGTTTTTTTCTCAGCAACCTTCTTTGTCCCCACCTATCCACCTTTTAAAGACAGGGTCTCACTATACAGCCCAGGCTGGCCTCCAATACGTGATCCCCCTGCCTCGGCACTGTGCTGGCTCTTTTACAGATATGGAAGTTAAAGTTTAAAGGAGTTGAGTAGCTTCCTGAGGTCAGTGAGTGAGCGAGCCAGGATTCAAACCTCGGTCTGCATACCTCTCCATGGCTAGCATAGATAGCCTACTGTCTATGAACTTTTTCCTATTTTTCCAATTTTTCAACACAAGGTTTCTCTGTGTAGCAGTATTGGCTGTCCTGGAATTTGCTCTGTAGACCAAGCTGGCCTCAAACTCACAGAGATCCACCTGCCTCTTCCTCCCTAGTGCTGGGATTAAAGGCGTGCACCACCATGCCTGGCTATCTGTGAACTTGAAGCCCCACTCTAGAGGTCACTGTGCCTGGCCCCTTTTGTTCTCTTGCTCTGTTCTGCTCATAGGGCTGACCACAGGCTCCATACAATTCCTGAAACATCTGTGCTAAGGAGCTCTTTGCCCACAGGGTAGATCAGGAGGAGACTGGAAGGGAAAAGTGAAAATCCAATAAAGTTCTCCCTTCCATTATGCCCCAGTTGACAAAAAACAAAACAAAAAAACCACCTGTACAACTTCTGTAGTCCAGCTTCCGGCAGACAGGCCCACATCGGTCCCAGACTCTTCCTTCTGGGTGACCCTCAACTCTGCTCTTCTCTCGGTCCTTCTAGAATAGGGTGGAATCAACTCCCCAAGATTGCAGATCTCAATGTTATCTCAAGATCTACTTGACTTCTACACACAATCACCTGTGCAAACAATACCTTAAATTAAACTCCTTCTGTCTGTCTGATAAGGCACATGTGCCATGTCATGAGTATGGAGGTCAGAAGACAGCTTCCTCCCTCTATGTGGGTCCCAGTGACCAAACTCAGGTCATCAAAGGTTGCCAGGGTTGGTGGCAAGCACCTCTCTCTACCCACTGAGCCATCTTGCTGGATCTCTTCTGCATTTCATTACTTAAAGTAGTTTTTGTTTTCCTTGACTAAAATAACTCACTTCCCAAAGAGAGAATACTTTCCACACCCTTGAATTACCTATCTATATAGCTACCTTTTGCGGGGGGGGGGGGGGGGGTAGAGGGGTGGAACAACCCTATCCCTATGATGTGGGTGCTACCATTACCTCTGCTTTGTAGGAGGAAAAAAAATGGGACTTGAAATTAAATAATTTCCCCGAAATCACACACCAAAGCTATGCTAAGGAATTGGAGTTTAGACAATTTGGTATAAAGTTCTAAGCTCAGATCAATCTCTAGACACTACATGCCTCCGGCGGAAAATGTGTCTTCCAGCTTCAGCAATATTTGTGAGAAGCAGAGCTGAGGCTTCTGGGGTGTGAGGGCAGCTCAGGGAAAGAGTACTTGCCCTGCATGTGTGAGGTCCTGAGTTTGCACCTCAATCCCCCTAGCACTATTAGAGAGAGAAAGAGAGATGAGAGAGGCAGAGACACAGAAAGAAGAGAGGAGGGGCAAGGGAGGAGATCTAAGAATCTGAGACTCTTCCAGCACATTCCTTACACAAACCATTGACAATTCTAAGGAAATGAATCAAATTTTCATTAAAATCTAACTGGGTCACAGAAAACATTTTCATGCTACATGTATATGGTCCAGTAGACTCTTGTTTTTCTAGGCTTTATATTTATTTATTGGTTCCCTTGTAGAGCTAAAAGAGACTATTTAATTTTTCAACTTAAATTTTAATGTCTCATTTACTATGTGTGTGTAGAGTGGTGAGCACATACATGTCATGGAACATGAGAAGAAATCAGAGGACAATTTTTGGAAGTCTGTTCTCCTCTTCTGCCTTGTTAAGCCAGCATCCTTCTTGTTGCTTTGTGTCTGCTGTTCTGCCTTGTACTCCAGCCTCTCTGGCTCAACAGCTTCCCCGATGCTCCTGTCTCTACCGCCCATCTCACCATAGGAGTGCCGGGATTACAAATGCATCCCACCGAATCCAGGTGTGTGTATGTGTGTGTGTGTGTGTGTGTGTGTGTGTGTGTGTGTGTGTTTGTTTGTTTGTTGAGACAGCATTCTTCTGTGTAACCTTTGCTGTCCTGAAACTCACTCTGTAGACCAGGCTGGCATCAAACTCACAGAGATCCCCCTGCCTCTGACTCCCGAGTGCTGGGATTAAAGGCGTGCACCACCACAGACCAGTGGCATCTATATTTTTTTACATGGGTTTCAGGGATCAAACTCGGGTCACCAGATTTGCACAGCTAATAACACCTTTACCTGCTGAGCCATCTCCCTGTCTCCGGAGAATATTTGCCATGATAACAATCTCTCAAACTTACTGTTATACCTGTTGCCACTCTAACTGTGTTATGGCCTTATTTAATTCTCACTCTATAAGGCTTGTACAGTTTTCCTTGGGTTTGAACTTTTTCGTAGAGTTCTTTGGTTTTGGTTGTTGATTTGAAGCTTCTGTTTCCAATGTAGACCATGCTGACCTTTAGCTCACAGAGGTCTGCCTTATACTATATTTCTTTTTTTTTTTTTAAGATTTATTTATTTTATGTATATGACTGCTTTATCTGCATGAACATCTGCAACCAGAAGAGGGCATCAGATCAAGTTGTGGATGGTTGTGAGCCACCATGTGGTTGCTGGGAATTGAACTCAGTACCTCTGGAAGAGCAGCCAGTGCTCTTAACCGCTGAGCCATCTCTCCATCCCTTATACTATATTTCTATTGTGTTCAAACATACACGAATTTTATCATTTTTATGTGTACGGTATACTGGCACTAAGTACAGTCACATTATGGTACAACCATTAGTGCCGTTTCTTTCCACACTACAGGTTCTCCCCCACTCAACCGAGCTAAGAACTAACAAAGCAGCAGCCAGGACAATGCCTAGCACATAGCAGATACCCAACAATTTGTGGTTGAGTGGGCATATTCATTGCCAACATCGTTGTGGGGAGCCACAACTTCCATCCAACAAGAGTATACAGACTGGCAAAGAAAGCTAATTTATGTTCCAGTGACACTTGATACAGGCAATCTTTGAGACAAGTTGGAGTATAACACTGCGAAACAATTAAAGGGAGTTGTGATGGCTGTATTATTCCATTTTCATTATATATATATTAAGGGGTCGGAGTGTGATAATTCGAAACGCGTATAAAATGTGCACTGATCAATTATGTTTATAAGTATGGATGTTTTGCTGGCATATATGTTTGTGAATCACTTCCATGCAGAAAGCCAGAAGAGGGCATCGGATCCCCTATAACTGTTATAGATGCTTGTGCGCTGTCATGTGGATGCTGGGAACTGAACTGGGGTCCTCTGGAAGAATAGCCTCTGGAGGATCTAGGTATTAGTCATTACTATAAGTTTGTTAAGCTTCTTAACCAGTGAGCCATCTCTCTAGGCCGTGACTTAAATTTCTTAAGTCAGAGCCGGGCAGTGGTGGCGCACGCCTTTAATCCCAGCACTTGGGAGGCAGAGGCAGGCAGATATTTGCGAGTTCGAGGCCAGCCTGGTCTACAAATTGAGTCCAGGACAGCCAGGGCTACACAGAGAAACCCTGTCTCGAAAAACCAAAAAAAAAAATTTCTTAAGTCAGTAGAGTGGCCTGCATCTACAGTCCTGAACACCCGGTTGGCTGAGGCAAGAAGATCTTTTAAGTCCAGAAGTTCAAAACCAGCCTGGGCAGCATAGCAAGTCTATCTCAAAACCCAAAACCAAGCCAGGTGTGGTGGCACACTCCTTTAATCCCAGCACTTGAGAGGCAGAGGCAGAAGCAGGAGCATATGAGCTCGAGGCCAGCCTGGTCTACAAAGCAAATTCCAGAACAGTCAGTACTGTTACACTGAGAAACTCTGTCTTGAAAAACAAAACAAAAAAATCCAAAACCAGAAACAACAACAAAAATGCATGCACACAGTAATTTTTGACTAACATAATGAATATACAGGTATGGTGTGGTTTTTTAGTATACATGTACAATGCCTGCTTACACAAATATGCATGCAAGTAGGACAACTGGCATTTCAACCTTGTGTTTGGACCCTTTGAGCTTCTCCCATCTAGTTAGTCATAAAATAGGTAGTTGGTTCTTGTGAGCTACAGCCACCTCCTACTGTGCTCTAGAACGCTGGAATTTTCTCCTTCTGTGACCTTTCTACCTCCTCCCAACACACACTCCTACCTCTAAAACTCTTCTACATTCTCACTCTTCTACATTCCTCTTCTAGAATCTACATGTGTGTGTGTTGGCGGGGGGGGGGGGGGGGTTCCTTGCAAGTGTCAGGCAGGGAAACAAATCAGGAAGAGGTAAGAATGAAAACTCGGTTCAAATTGACTTCAACAACCTGGATCAAAACCTTCTAGAGTCTGAAGCCAGGTGGTTTATTGCCGGCATATTATTTAAACCGAGCATAATTTAGAAAAAAAAGTTTCCTGGTGTAATACAATCCCAGGTGCACAAGGAGCATAATTACATGGAAGCTCAGCTCAGGGTGGAAGATGGACTCTAGAGATAGGCTACCTGTACTAGCCTAAGGGCCTAGGGAAGGATCTGGCCTGGTCTCAGTCATACAGATAGCACAGAGGTCATCTAGATTACCAGCCACCTCTGGTCCTGGTTGTGGGAATTAACACAGACCACTGGGTTATTAGTCACCTCCAATTCCCAGCTTTCTAGATGGAAGAACAGGTTTTACATCCATTCCTTTGAGAGGACAATCATGCCGGCTTGACATCCTTGCTTTTCCTGGAGATCTCTGGGTGCAGAGACCTTCCTCCGTGCTGTGCTCCCCACCACACTGGGTAAAGACCCTTGCCCACTCATCCACTGATGGGCATCTAAGAGATTCCACATCTTAGCTACTGATGCCAAAATAAACATGAGAGTGCAAGTATGGTGGTTTTATTTTCTCCAGGCACTGCGGAGTAGTGAGTTTGACCAACAGATCATGTGGTGGGTCTGTTTTCAGTGTCTGGTGGATCTCCGAGCTGTTCTCCACACCGGCTGTGCTGATTTACATTCCTATCAACATTGGCTGGCAAGACTTCCCTTTGCTCCACATCTCACCAGTATTCGGTATTCAGTCACTTTTGTCCTTTTCAAAGACTGGATCTTGTATCTGGTCTCAAACTCAGCATGTAGCTGAGAATGACCTTGAACTTCTGACCCTCTTTGGCTTCTGTCTGTCCGTCTCTAGAGTGCTTACAGGCAAGCACACTGGCTGGTTTATGTAGCTGGGGATAGAACCTAAGGCCTCTTCTCAGGCATGCTAGCAAACACTCCAGTAACTAAGCAGTCTTACATGTATTAATGTGTGTGTGTGTGTGTGTGTGTGTGTGTGTGTGTGTGTGTGTGTAGGTCAGAAGACAACTTTTTAGAATGAGTTCCCTCCTCCTACCATGTAGGTCCCAAAGACTGAACTCAGCTCATGGAGCTTAGCATCAAACACTTTTACCTCCTTCCCCTGGCCCTTTTTATTCTTCGCAGTAATAGCTTTTCTAATTGGGGTGAGATGATTTCTTATTGGAGTTCTGCTGCTAATGACATTAAGCATTTTTTTTCCACAAGTCTCGACCATTTGGATTTCTTTTGAGAAGTGTCTGCATAAATTGCCCATTTTTAAACTGGATTTTTATTAACTTTTTTGAGTTCCTTATATATTCTGGATAGTAATCCTTTGTCAGAAGAAGTACTTTATTTAAAACACTCCATTTTGCAGGATTTTTTTCACTCTATTGGTTCTCTGTTCCGGTGCTTCTGAGTCTGGAGTAATCTCGTTTGTCTAATTGTATTTTGTTGTCTGTTTTTGGAGTTTTCCCACGGGGACTGCCTCTGACTGGGAAAGTCTAGAGTAGTTTCTTGGAGGAAGGAGAGTTTAAATGGAATCTTGTGATGAAAAAAAATAGAGCCCCAGACATAGGTGAGCAGGAGCCCAGAGCGAGCGGAAGGGAACTCAGGGGAATCAGCCAGGTATGGACTCTTAGCTGTAAAATATATCTGAAGGATCTGGTGAAGGCTGAATTGGGGAGGGTTTTTCCTACCAGCCCTGGCCTTTCTGGGCATCTCTCTTTACCCACTGTGGACTTCTGCACACAGACAGGAGCCACTCTGCAGTATGGTAGCAGCTGACTGGCTGGGCCAATCTGACCTTCCTGAAGACTATGGTGCCCTGCCACTCTGAGCAGGCATAAAAGCCCTAACTACAGCCTCCTTCTGTCCTGGGATGAGTGGACCGCGCTGCAGAAGCAAGGAGGCACAGGGGCCTGGCAGTCCCCTTCACCGCTCTGTCTTCCTAGGCCTGGTAGACACGGAAAAGGCAGCCTGTCAGAGCAAGCCTCTCATTAAAGGTGGAGGACGGCTAACAGGCTGCTCTGCGCCTACTAATTACTTGTCTCAAAAGAATCCTGGAGAGGGTTGACTGGCAAAGCCAAGGCAGGCTGAGCAGTTTGAACCCACCGCAGCCAGCCTCCTGCTGTCATGTTTATTTCCCTCTTCCAGAAACTCCCTCCCCGGCTCCCTTCTGTCTCCTCTCTGTTTTCAAGTAACCTCTGAGTGGGTGGTTAGGTGTAGGATGCCATTGGCGAGAAAGAGGACTAGGAAAATATGGAAGAGAAGGGGAGGGTGGAGACAATAAAATTAGTTAATTTTAAACTTTCTCTCTTTGTAAATATAATCTAACCATATTACTAGAATTTGGATTTTATGTATTAAAAAAAAGAATGATGTGTATTCTTATGCCCAGCAATGAAATATTGCTATTCCTAGCATTTTAATATTTTTCTTTCAGTTCTCTCTACCAACATTATACATAAGTAAGATACACTTTCGAGAGGCTGTAATTATTCTAACTTTTTCCTCAGTGTTTTGCCTTGTTTCCACTCACATTATGCGGATTGGAAACACTCACCCTAACCTGCCATCTCAGAGGTCCCAGTCTTCCCTATGCCCCTGTTCATCCAATGAGGAGGCTTTATTAAATAGCTTCACAGTTGTTACTGAAGAAATGACCAAGCTCTAAAAAAAAGAGCTTAAAGAAACTGGGGTTGGCAGAAAAACCACACAGGTGCACATGTGTGCGTGTGTGCGGGTGTGCATCTAGGATGTCTCTTTCCTAATTCCTAGAGCCTGTTCATATGTTACATTATAAGGCAAAGGGGTGGGGTTGGGGTTGCAGATGGAATTGGGACTGCTAATTGGACAGAGTTTGGTTTGATTTTGTTCTCTCTGCTGAGGATGGAACCCAAGGTATTGTACATGTTCATCAAATACTCTGCCACTGAGTTACATCCCTGGCCCTTGTGTTTTGCTTTGTTATGTTTTGTTTTGTTTTGAGGCAGGGTCTCGTCATACAGTTCAGGCTGCTCTTAAATTCACAATCTTCCTGCCCCTACAGTCTGTACACTGGGATTACAGTACCATGCTCAGTTTGCTAGTCTTAAAATGGTAGATTATTCTGGATTTTCTTGTGAGCCCAATGTAGTTATGAGGAATCTTTAAATGAGAAAACTCACAAGGGAGAACCAGAGAAACCACAGCATAAGAAGGGACGCATGCAATGTAGATGACTTGGATGAGGGGAACACATGACAAGGAATACAGGGCTCTTTAGAAGCTGGAAAGGCCTCAGGTAGTTCTTTCCTGAGATCGCCCACAGAAACACAAGTCTGGCCACACCTTGATATTAGTTCACTGAGACCCATTTCAAACTTCTCAACTGCTAGAAGTGTAAGATAATACGTTGTTAGCTGCGTATTAGCTGAGTCACTATTGTGTATGAGTTGTTATAGCAGCCACAGGAAACTAATACAGTGGCCAAGATCAACTTTCAAAGGCTAAGCTAAACAATATGAAAGTACTCCAAATTCCAAGACAAGGCCTTCCCTGACTTGTCTTGGCAAATCCTTGCACTTTAAACAAGCAAAACTCCTGCTGACATATTAGAAATACTTGTCAACAAGGGTGACAAGGGGGTCTTGTGCAGACTCAGCATCATCGTGCCGTATCAGCAGAAGCCATAGCTCCAAAGAGGCTGAGAACTGGACACTCAAGAGAACAGTCAGCTGAAGCAAAGTCAGAGAAGTGAGATTTCAAACTGTCTAGAATATGTCCCCTGTCTGGTGGCCCCATGAGCCCAAAAATCACACCTTGGCACTAAGCAAAAAGAAAGTCACCAGTATACCAGTCCAACACATCTATCCCTTCTTTGAGGAAGACAAAGAGATCTTCCAGAAGCTCTCAAGAGCTTCCTACTCCATCTCTTTGTCCAGACTGGGTCATGCAGTCACTTCAAAATGCAAGGGATTCTGGGAAAGCGATTCAGCTAACAACAAATCAAAATGAATCAGGAGTCTGTTAGTAAGCAGCAGCAAGAGGAAGAACTGTTTCACAATCACCATAGTTCCCCACACTCTGAGACACTCGAAGAAAAAAAGGTTAACATTGTTGACCACCTACTAGAAGTCTAGAATACATTATACACCTCGGCTTGTTACTCTTTCCAATGAGCAAAATTAGTTGGAAAGTAATTAATTTTCCTAAAGACACATGTTCAGCGGGAATGGATCTCAAAGCTGCTTTGCAGTCTCCTTCAAGTGCTCTCCTCATTCCCACCCAGAGAAAGGAGAATTGAACTGTGTTCACATGTGCAAGGCATGCAGGCAGGCAGCAGACCATGAGGAGTGAGAGGAAGGAAAAGGTCACCTTGCCAGAAATGGTCATAGGAGGACACAGCTCACTTCCATGATTTTATTCATAGTTATCAGAAGACCTTAAAAGAGGACTGGCAAAATGACTCAGCCAGTGGGCCCAGAACCTACATGGTGGAAGCAGAGGACAAAGCTGTCCTTTGACCTATACACACACGTGCATACACACATACAGACACATGCACACATACAACCTCACACACACACAGACAGACATGAACATACACACATGCATGCACACATGCATACACATACAGACACACATATGCACACACAAACACATATACAGACACACACTCACTCGCATATATATGCATGCATACACAGACACACATACACACATGCATACACATATGCATATACAGACACATACATACACATGGAGACACATGCACACACATGCATACATATACATGAACACATATGCAGACACACACACATGCACAGACATATACAGACACACATGCACAGACACACACATACATAGATACGCATGCACATATACATCCAAACACATGCACATACATGTAGACACACACACATACACACATCCATGCACACACATAGACACACATATATATATATATACAGACACATATATACACACATGCACATACATGTATACACACATGAGCCACACACATATACACATGCACACAGACATACAGACACACTCATACACACACAGTCACACCCATATACACACACATGCACATAAACACACACACAGCCCTAAGAGAGCCTGGTAGCAGAGGCTTGAAATTGCATTCTATTCAGGAGCCTGAGGCAGGAAGATCCCAAGTTCAGAGCCTGCCTGGACCATTTAAATGAAATCCCATCTCAACACAAAAAAGGGGGGCAGGTAGGGGAAGCCAGGGATATCAGCTGGTGGCAGAACACTTTCCTACAGTGTGAGAAGCACTAGGTTCAGCCTACAATATGGACCGTGTGGAGCCCTAAAAGACAAGAATTATGTTTTTCTTGCTGATGAGATTAATTTTGGCGACTGAGAAGTGCTGGGGCAGGGAATAGATGTGTGCATTCACTTAGTTATTGATTTCCAAATAAAGTCTTTCTGGGACCTGTGAAATCTAACTCTCTTAGGCCACATGACTCTAAATGTCATGAACTTCCCACTCCTTCTAACAATCTATTAGCCCCACTTTGGGGAGATTCAGAAGGGCTCGAAGCCTTACCCATAGTCATAAAGTCCAGAGGCAGAAAAAGCTTTGAATGCTGACACCCTGACCATAAATCCGGGCGCAGACTGTCCCAAGCTTTCTCTTAAGCTCCTGCCTGATTCTGCTGGGCATTCTGGACCTGCTTCATGTCTCCTGTGTCCATTGTTCCGGGCTCAGCGTGTGTGTAAGACTGCAGTGAAAGACTTCTCAGGGGTACAAAGGGTCTCTCTGCCTGTGGAACTCAGGAGACATTGAACTTGTGATTTAACTGGCCCCCATGACTCTTCAGACTTTGGTCTTTTTGATATGTGAGCTAACATACTTTCTTTCTCGTCGTGTTAACCGTTCAGTCAGGTTTTACTGGATCCTAACAAGCATGAGCATGTTGGACTCTAGTCTCACAGCTTTACTCTCCAGGACATTCGATGAAGCGCCTGCTTCAAACCATCTTTTGTTCTTCTGTTATCAAGCTGCTTCATGGAGCTAAGTTCTGGCCCATTGGTGAGATTCTACGTTCCTGGAGAACAGGAGGCTTTGCCCTGATGAGAAATTTAAAGCTCTGAGTTCCATCTGACTCCAGGGACAACGGGCTGAGCCTTCCACGCTCTGCTGAGGTTTAAATATAACCAAGGTTCCCATGTGAGATTCTTCATCCCCAAACCCAGTACTCAGGTGTGGGGCCTTTGAGTGAGGATTGGAACACCAGGGGTTCCGCCCTCATGAATGGATTAATATAGTTATCAACGAGACCGGATTAATTATCACAGGTGTTGGCTCCTGATTAAAGGGTAAGCTCAGCCCTACATCATCCTCATGCCCATCTCTCATACGAGACGAGTGCATATATGCCTTCTACCAAGGATGAGGGTGAAGATGAAAGCCCCTCTACTTTGGACCTCCTAGACCTGTATGAAACAAACCTCTATTCTCTTTTTGTTGTTGTTGCTTTTTTTGTTTGTTTGTTTCTCTGTGTAGCCCTGGCTGTCCTGGCACTCACTCTGTAGACCAGGCTGGCCTCCAACTCAGAGATCCTCCTGCCTCTGCCTCCGGAGTGCTGGGATTAAAGGTGCACACACCTTTACCTGGCCAAACCTCTATTCTTTATAAGTTTTCCAACTTCAGATATTATTACAGCAGCAATAAATGGGCTAAGATATCCTCTATCTTCCCAGACTGCTTTATGGCCTTGTGGGAACTACATACCTAAGGAGTAGCTGGCAAATAAATGGCATCTGTCGTACCAGTTCTCACTGGAATGTTGTGGATCATTTTCATGGAGCATCAATGAATATGCGATATATAAATATGTGCGTGTGTGTGTGTAACCATTTATATAAAGGGTTTACAAATCACAACTATGGGTGTTGGAGAGATGGCTTGGTGGTTAAGAGCACTGGCTGCTCTTCCAAAGGACCCGGATTCAATTCCCAGCACCCATTTGGCAGTTCAAGACTATAATGGCTGGGGGTGGTTAATACCATGTGTTTAATTCCGGCACTTGGGAGGCAGAGGCAGGTGGATCTGTGGGAGTTCAAGGCTAGCCTGGTCTACAAAGTGAGTCCAGGATAGCCAGGGCTACAAAACAGGGAAACACTGTTTTGAAAACAAACAAACAAACAAAATTATGATTATCTGGTGGGTAGCGGGAAAACGCTTCTGAGAAAGAAAGAAGCTTAGGAAATGCCCTGAGCAGATGAGAATATTCTGCATTTTATTTTCTATGGCAGTTACAAAGGCATATATAGTTGTCAATTCTTATTAAACTAAAAATCTAAGCTCTTTGAATGTTATATATAAATTATGCCTTCATTAAAAAATTAAGGAGGTGCCGGGCGGTGGTGGCGCACGCCTTTAATCTCAGCACTTGGGAAGCAGAGGCAGGCGGATCTTTGCGAGTTTGAGGCCAGCCTGGTCTACAAAGTGAGTCCAGGACAGTCAGGGCTACACAGAGAAACCCTGTCTCGAAAAACCAAAAAAAAAAAAAAATTAAGGAGGCTGGAGAGATGACTCAGTATTTTAGAGCACTTTTGTTGTTCTAGTAGAGGACCTGGGTTCAATTCCTAGCACTTACATGGTGGCTCACAATCATCTATAACTCTAATTTCAGGGTATTCAAGGCTCTTTTCTGACCTCCACAGGCAGCAGGTACACACAGGCACTTACATACATATAAAATAAGATAAATAAATCTAAAAAAATGAATTTTAAGAGCCTGTATTCTGAGATCATGTTCACAGCAATCATGAATGCCATGAACAATAGTACTGTCTGCCACCTTTTTTGTTATTCATGGTTTCTGGAGGCTGGGTTTCTCCATGTAGCCCCTACTGTCCTGGAACTCGCTCCGTAGACCAGTTTGGCCTCGAACACACAGAGGCCACCCTGCCTCAGCCTCCCTGGTGCTGGGATTAAAGGTGTGTGCCACGACCACCTGTCTACTCATGAGCTTAATCAATCATCTCTGAGTTTCTGAGTCATTGAAACTGTCTGCCTTATAGGATTACAATGAGGTAAAGGCTCTCCATACAACATAAATCCCAGGTCAAGCATTAGATGTTGTGTATTTGTTTCCCTCATGTCTTGCACTGAGGGGCTGGCTTTGGAAGGAAGAATCCTCGCCAATTCTCTCTAGCTGAAATGAAATGCAACATTGTCGGATATTTTCAAAATGCCAGGCTCCCTGTGAACATGGTCAGGCTTTGTCTCAGTTTTCATACAAAAAACCCTGCGTGCTGAGGCTGCAGGGCACACTCCACTGCTTCAGGGTCCTTTCGAAAGGACTGCCATTTCCACAGCTGAAGCAATTCTTCTGAGGCTTTATTCTTTCCTAATGCTCTAACTTAAGATGAGATCTGGCGTTTGCCATGTTTCCTTCCCCTCTGGCTGTGTACCTTCAGAGGCCTTTCAGGGCTTTACTCTCTGGGTTCTTGAATTGTGTTTATTAGCCAAGCGTCTGTTACTGGTGCCTTCTGGCTCCTTCTTGGAGTCTCGGGATTGCTGGTGAGGATTGGAGCAAACCATCCTGCATCAGCAGGAATCTCAGGCGCTGTGCTGTTTCCTGATTGGTGTCCCCACAGAGGGAACAGGACAGAGCCTGGCAACCTTACCTCTACTTCCGAAGAAAGCCAGAAAGTCAGACCCAACGGCAAATCCAGCCTGGGTATTCGGCCAAGAGATACCTCCGAGGCCTTTTGCGGACCTGGCCCCCTGACACCATGTACAGGCTCCAGTGCACAGGTCAGTGGGAAAACGGGAGGGAGTGAACACCAGTCTCCCTTACCTCCCAATGATATGAAGGTGTGTTTCCCATTAATGCCAGAAACACCAGGATCTAAGGTCCAGTTCTGCACTAAGGCAAAGTCCCCAGGCTCTGTAATCCACACACCTCCATCTCAGCTAGTGTCATTTATCTTCCCTGACATTTGCAGAAGGAAGGGCCACCTGAGTACTTGTCCCAGCTCACACTGCCCATCCTCAGCCCAATCCAGAACTTGCTTCTCAACCTACTCCAGGTGGAGGCTTCGGAGATCTTCCGTCTTAAACCCATCTTGTGTCTTTTGTTCACACAATAAAACAAAAAGGAGGTCTCAAGACACAAAGTACTTATTTGTCCAAGATCAGCCAGCCAGAAGCAGAGCTGGGCCCAGATGCTTCCTGTATCCACAGCTCCACATTCTTCCCAGAATTCCCACGTTCCCTGTCTGAGGTCATCTCAGGTCCTCTTAAAGATGGCAACTCTCCAGCCCAGTCCCCTCCAGAGAGAGACGAATTCCCCTCTGCCTCACAGAAACCCCAAATGCCCTCTGCAGACTTGTGAAAGCCTGAAGTGGGAATCCGAGCCTTCAGATTTGGCACACTCACCCACCCAAACAGTGAAACTCATGATGTTTGGGACATTTCTACTAAAAAGTATTCACTGTTTATCTGAAAGTTAAACTTAACTGGACAACCTGTATTTTATTTGGCAAACTACTGGGGATGAGAGATGGGTGGTAGGATGTGCCAGACCTCACTCTGCTGCCTGCCCTTCCTTCAGCACCAACAGGACCAGAGAGTTCTGGCTTGCTTCTTGCTTTATAGGTTTACCCGGGGAAGGAGAGAAAACAGCTCCCTGCCCAGGAAAGGGGTGGCTTGAGACAAAATGAGCGATGTGGGCTTGTCTGGCAATTGACTTTACTGTCAAGGCAGAGGCCAAGGCAGTGGTTGCAGGCAGCTCTATTTACTGAACCACTTGGGAGAAAGAGCTTCTCAACCAAAAAGGTGTCATCACTGGATAGGGCCAAGGTAGAGAGCAAGGCTACCGTCCCACAGCCTGGGTCCAACACCCTCAAGAAGGGTAACACCTTTTGAACAACAGCAAAAAGATCTCAGACCTGTCCATGACATCATCTACCTAGCACGTGTGGTCTAAGGAAAGGGACAGGTACCTTGTATTTGTGGGCCCCTTGTCATAGCTCCTGGCTGAAGCCCCTCTTTTTTTTTTGAGACAGGGTTTCTCTGTGTATCCTTGGCTGTTCTGGACTCACTTTGTAGACCAGGCTAGCCTTGAACTCACAGAGATCCACCTGCCTCTGCCTCCCGAGTGCTGGGATTAAAGGCATGAGCCCCACACACCCGGCGCTTTACAAGTTTTTTAACTTAATGTTTATGTTAGTGTACAAAAGTAATGGGTTTCCCTGGTCTACAAAGCAAGTCGAGGACAGCCAGGACTACACAGAGAAACCCTGTCTTGAAAAACAAAAAACAAAACAAAGTAATGAGTTTCACCAAGGTGCTTCATACATATGACATTAGAGCAGTGAGTGCTTCTTAGCTTTTCTAACGCTGCGACCCTTTAATAGAGTTCCTCATGTTATGGTGACCCCCAACCTTAAAATTATTTCATTGCTACTTCATAACTGTAATTTTACTACTGCTATGAATCATAATGTAAATATCTGATATGCAACCACTGTGAAAGGGTCTGGACCCACAGGTTGAGAGCCACTACATGAGAGTGTTTTCATTCCTCCCCTGCTCAACTGCTTTCATCCATCTTTCTTCTTTACTACATGGATACCCCCCCTATTTTCACCTCCCTCAAGATATATTCCTGACCTCTCATGATGCCCTTTTTTTTTTTTTTTTTTTTTTTTTTTTTTTTTTTTTCGAGACAGGGTTTCTCTGTATAACAGCTCTGGCTGTCCTAGACTCACTTTGTAGACCAGGCTGGCCTCGAACTCACAGAGATCCGCCTACCTCTGCCTCCCAAGTGCTGGGATTAAAGGCGTGCGCCACCAACGCCCGGCACATGATGCCCTTTTTAGTTTCATAGCCTATGTGAGCACATGTGCACACACACATAGATATACATATTACATAAACAAACATACAAAAATTTTAATCTAGACTGCATATAGAAGCCTGAATCTTCTACAAAGTCTTCTCTAACAATTCCAGCCATTAATGATCTTCTGGCCTTCTGACCTCACATCACACTGACACTCAGAGCTGGGGAGTCGAGTACAGAGAGATCCATCTCTCCAAACGTCTCTGAGGAATCCATGTGTAGTTCTTGTTCTACCCTGTGGCCTAGCAGAGGGTGGGCCCTTGGTAAGACTTCAAGAAATACTGCAGGTTGGCTAGATTAGATTCAGAAAGCTGCTGATGAGGAGCTGGATAGAAGCAAGCAAGACATGCTCATTATGATTAGATCTCTCTTCCTGAAGAAAAAAAAATGAGTGTCCTAGTGAACACTAGGAAGCAGCCACGGTTTCTTTGTTTGTTCGTTTTTTTCCCAACAAGGACCTAGTTCTTGGGAATGGTGAAGTAGGGCTAAGCACTCATAAGTCACAGAACCAGAAATAGGTGAAGGCACGTGACAGAGACGCTTCCATGCATTCTGCCTGAGTGTCCTGACCCGTCTCATCTTCTAACTGTCCTCTTCATTGTCCGCTCAAAGCCAAGGCAACTGCAAGTGGGGAACTTGTGGCTTCCTCCAGAACTCTACACTGGTTACCATACTTGACATCAATACCCCCTGACCTGCCTGCCCCTCAGGACACATCAAGGATTCTGTGCTGCTCCAGGACAGTCAGCTTGGGATACCCAAGAATTTCAAGCCACAACAGGATCTTTCAGGTGTGCCTCCCAAATACCATCTCCTGCCTGTCATCCATTCATTTTGGATTCAACAAAGACCATCTTACAAACAAGGTACTTGCTGATTTTTTTTTTTACGTGTGTGTGTGTGTGTGTGTGTGTGTGTGTGTGTGTGTGTGCAGGGATGTGCGTGTGTATTTGCATGTTTGACTATGTGAGTGTGGGTAGGTGCTCGTGCACATGTGTGCATATGCATGCAGAGGCCTGAGGCTAGTGTTGAGAGACAGCACATTGCTCTTCCACCTTATCCACTGAGGCAGTTCTCTCAATCCAAATCCAAAGCTCGCTGACATGGTAGTGTAGCTCACCAGCCTGCCTTAGGAATCCCGTCTCTAACCTCCAAATCTAGATTCCAAGATGGCTACCATACTCACCCAGCATTTACGTGAGTTCTGGGAACCTGAGCTCTGGTCCTGGCGCTTACATGTCTAACACTTTAACGGCTGAGCTGTCGCCGTAACACTCACCAGGCAGAGGCAGGCAGATCTCTGTGAGTTCAAGGCCAGCCTTGTCTACAGAGTACATTCCAGGTCAGTCAAAGCTACACAAAGAAATGTATCAAAAAACCAAAATAAAATAAAGTCTCACAGAATAAGATCTAAGGTATGTGGTTCTATATATAGCCTTCTCTTTTAGAGGAAGAACTCAGTCCAGATACAGTGACATTTGCACTGCCCAGTAGAGTGACCATTCGTCACATGCGTCTAACTTGAAATGTAGCTACTGAAACTGTGAAACGGAGTTTTTAATTTAATCTTGATTCATTTTTACATATAAATAGCCCTGTGTGGGTGGCTGGTGGCTAGTGTACTCAACAACATAGATCCGGACTTCAGTGTTCAGACTTCTGAGGTTTGTTCTAGTCTAATATTTGTGTTTGTGGGTTGTTTGGGTTTTTTGAAGATAGGATCTCACTCTGTAGCCCAGGCTAACCTAACACTCACAGTCAGTCCCCTGCCTCAACCTTCTAAATGCTGAGGTTACAGACACATGTTACCACCTAACGTTCTTTAATCCTGCAATTTTTGTGACGGTGCCTTAGAGATGCGCAAACTTTGGAGCCGTGAATCTGTTCTGCAATGTCTCTCCCTTGACTTTCAGGAGGGAAGATCTTGAGCAAATCAGACAACCCCTTTGAGTTTCCATTTGTTCATCTGTATAGTGGGCACATTAAGACTGCTCAGTACTACACAGAAAATTATCATGATCTGTCTGT
Organism: Lophiomys imhausi; assembly: GCA_907164525.1. Classification (NCBI taxonomy): domain Eukaryota; kingdom Metazoa; phylum Chordata; class Mammalia; order Rodentia; family Muridae; genus Lophiomys; species Lophiomys imhausi. The sequence goes on from CAJQZJ010010085.1 coordinate 10,837,335, forward strand.
GAACCGCTGAGTAATGAGGAGATTTTACCTGTTAGTGCTTTTCTTGGGAAAGTATATCGTTGAAAAAGCCATGTGTTGCCTTTGGTAAGAGATGGGGAAAGATAGCTGGGAACAAAGCTCTTGAGAAAAACACAAGAGCCTAGCATCATAAAAAGCTATTTTTCTGAAATCCAAAAGGATTTTTTTCAGAAACAATGGCAATGTCAGATCAACGTCTCTCCTTGAGAAAAGGATCTTGCCAGGATAAGTAGAGCAACTTAAGAAAAGTGGAACTGGCTGGGCGGTGGTGGCGCACGCCTTTAATCCCAGCACTTGGGAGGCAGAGGCAGGTGGATCTTTGTGAGTTCGAGGCCAGCCTGGTCTATAAAGTGAGTCCAGGACAGCCAGGGCTACACAGAGAAACCTTGTCTCGAAAAACCAAAAAAAAAAAAAAAGAGAAGTGGAACTGGGGGTCCTTGGGAGCTCGGGCCATCAAACGCTCCAACAGTTCACTTCAGCCTAGGCTCAAATGCCACAGAATTCTGGTTAGAACCTGGTCCACATGTAGCTTGCCGATATAGAACACGTTGGCCCAGAGATTGTCTTTCTCATTATACGTTTATCCTTTTTTTCCTAGCGTAAGTCCCTATGTGTTTTGTTAACATGGTTTAAGGGAATTCCTTAAACCACTTGATTCTGGAACATGGCAGAAAACATGTTTCTGGGCAACCCGTGTTCTGGGAACAGGAACCCACCTAGGTAATGTCCCCATATGGGGACTCCTGTCTCTCCCTGGTGGAGGGCTATCTCATCAGGGTCTTACGAAGTTTCTCCTCACAGACCCTACTGTCTCCATTTGATGCTATGGGGACCCGATGTAGTGGGCAGTGAATTGTAGTATTTTCCTTGGGGACGGGCATGCATCAGGACTTCAGAACTGTGGGATTCAGCTACCTCACTAACACCATCTACCAAGGAGCTGTTACAATCACACAGAGAACAGAGCCAGCGTAGACTATGACACGTGGCAACAGCTCGAGATTCAAAGCCGTGTGACCTCTCTGGCCTCGGTCTCCTCAGTTGTAAAACTGAGTGACCATACCACATATACTTCATAGGACCGTATGTGGGAGTTGAAGGCGATCGTGCAGTCCCTGGCATATAGCAAGTACTCAATAAATGTTAATTACAGACCTCCCTAGATTTTTTTCCCAGCATAATTACTAATTGCAATGCCCAATTGCTCATGAACACAGGAGCAAAGAAAATCAATGTTAAAGAATTATATGGTGATCAGAGGCTGAAACTTGGATCCCATTGTTTTCATTTTCATTTCCCCTTAACATCTCCTTGTCTGCCCCTCCCTCTGAGAAGCAGGAAAAGTCCTGATTGTAAAGATCCCCAACAATGAGCTTTTAGCTGAGCTCTGGTCCCTGCATCCTCGGTTTACCCATCCATAAAATGGGAGCAATAGTATCTTCATTTCTCTCCCACCATATCTCCTCCCCCGCTGTGGGCTTCCATGAGTACCTGGAACTCTAGCGTTTAGGGATGGAGGCCAGTTAAAAACCCAGGGCTTGCTGGCCGGTTACCCTGGCCAAGATGGTGAGCTTCCAGATCAGTGAGGGAACTTTATCAAAAACTAAGATGATAAAGGGTCATGAGTTAAAATGCATGCCTTTAATCCCAGTACTGGTGAGGCAGAGGAAAGAGGATCTTTGTGAATTTTAAGGCTAGCTTGGTCTACATGGCAAGCTCCAGAACAGCCAGGGTTATGGGGAGAGACAGTCTCAATAAAAGATAAGAAAAGAAAAGAAAAAAAAAAGAGTGATAGAGGAAGACTCTTGTGCCCAGATTGCGGGTGGGTGTGGGGAGAGAGTGTGTGTGTATGTGTGTAAAATGAAAAAATGAATGGGAAGAAAAAAATCAAAGGGGAGGGCAGGGTAAAAGCTGCTAGCCTAAAGTACGTTATTGGGGTGGTCTGAATTCATATTTGATGTACAAAGAGACGTAGCTTTGGTCTCCTTTCAACAATTAAAATGGCTGATGCTTTTCCTGCAAACCTGGTCCTATTAAGGATAAACTAATGAGCAAGGTACCACTGTGTACTGAGAACTGTTGCCCACACATAGTTTGAGTCACCTATTCAGTCTCACTGTGATACTGGCAAAGAGGAAAGACCTGTGCAAACCCTCCACCCACAGTGCCCCGCCCACCTTCCGCATGCTGACCTACACAGCTGCTGAGTGAGTATGCATTCGGCTGGCGGCGGTTCACTTCCTCCACCCTCAAAACTGGATCCGCCTACAAATGAATCTGACTAGGAAGGATGGATCTGCAGTCTGGCTTAGAGCCAAGAGGTCATTCTAGAATTCCTCCAAAGGGGAATATACTTATATTCTTTAGTGCTGTATACTCTGTATGGAGTTAAGATCCTAATGAGCCAATTTGACCCTGGACTATCCATCAAGCTCCGTGGCCCATAAAATCAGAGAGGCTTCTGAACTTAAAGCTGAGCTTGTGTCCGTCCATCAGGCATCACTTCAGATCAGAGTACCCTTCAGGCAGAGGAAGCGGGCGAGGAGAGCTCCCGCCCCGCAACCAGAGACTTTTGACTCTAGAGCCAACGACACCAAGGGAGAGGATGATCACTTCAGGTGAGGCTGATTGCGGGATGTCCAGTTCTCATTCTCACACGGGGCACCTGGAAGTTTCCAAAGCCCCTGGTTGAAAGACAGGCCCATATTGTTCCACAGAGCTGCACACTGGGAATGGAGGGATTGCTACAGCGTGGCTCCAAACAAGGAAGGCTTGCCAGACCCTTTCAGCAATAAATCTACCTTGAGTAGGTGATGAAATTAGCTGCAGGACCCTTTAAACCATCGATGAAAGATTTGTTAACTATGTCAGCCAACTGTTGACTCAGATCCTTCCTGTAGATCACCCTGCAGACAGGGTGAATCCAGAGTGAGGCAGTCTTACCCGCCCTGCATTAGACAGAGGCCTTCCCCAAGCAAACCACCACCAGGAGACACCCAGCAACCACAAGGTCAGGTTTCCAATTTACCATGGCAGTGGCAACAGGTCAGGGCTGGAGGTCATGCCACGCAAGTCACACCAACACCACCCAGGATCCCTTGCACTTCACACAGAATGGTCACTGTCCTTATCTGATTTGAGGCCCAGCCAACTCTGTAAAGAAGTGAGGGCAAGAAATCCGGATCCCCATTTCACGAATGAGGAAACCGTATCCAAGAAACAAAGCTTCCATCTTGAGTCTCCTGACACTCAAGGCAACCCTGTGTCTGCCACTTCCACGGAGGCAGAAATGAGGGAGCAAGAGGAACAAGGGCCTGGGCCACCATTGCTCGGAGAAGTCAGAAGGGAGGAACAGTGGCACCCTGCCATGTCTGAGGTCCCCAGCTGACCACTGTCACCTTTGCAGGTCAACAGGGCTTGGATGAAGGGGAAGCTGGGACTGGTGCACATGTGGACCAAGGCTCTGCTGCTCAGAACCATAGCCATCAGGGGCCTCATATGATGTCACTCAGGAAGCAGTCATGGCAGGAAGATGAAACCCAGGCCCAGGTATCATTTCTGTGGGGGTTCCTTGTGTCCTTCGTGACTTTAGAGGAGATCCCCGTTCTCTTCACCATTTCTTGAGAACCTCCAGAGGAGAGAAGGATACTTTGACTTTGAATACTGTCTCCTAAATTATCACCCAAGAAACCCTAACATTGTCAGGTGCTCCTTTCTGCAGGTAAATACACCTGGGAAATGCTACCCATGTGTCCCCTACCTGGGAAGTCACAATAGGCTTTGGACAGGAAGTGCTTTCAGAGGTCCTGGAGTGAAGTGGCCAGTTTAACTCTGTCCAGCTGCTGGTTTCCCACATTGCTCAACCACATTCTCCCTGACTCTGCACCCCATCTAGGCAGCTGTAGTGTGCCTAGAAAGAAAGAACAAACCCATGGATTTAGACTTGGTCTATGCTTCTGGACAGTTGCAATAGACTAAGAAGTTGACTTCTGGCCTAAATGAACAACTCTGCAGGATGGACTTGTGAATTAAAATGAAGAAGGGTGAGCTGGGCATGGTGGTGCACACCTTTAATCCCAGCACTCAAGAAGCAGAAGCAGGTGGATATCTGAGAATTCGAGGCCAGCCTGGTCTACAAAGTGAGTCCAGGACAGTCAGGGCTGATACACAGAGAACTCTGTCTTGAAAAACCATAAAAAGAAAAAAATATAGAAATGCTTTCTAAATGATAAGTCCAAGCATATGGGGGGGTGTTGGGGGAGGATGGAGGGATGAGGGAGTGAGGAGGTGGGTGGTAGATTTATTCATGAGAGTGTGTGTGTGTGTGTGTGTGTGTGGTACATGTGTTAACAGTTGGGTTGCTCAGGGCAACACAGACAGTATCTACTCCTATTTTGAAAAATATTGTTTGGCTTTACGAGTTCATGTGCCAAGGGGAGCAGAAACATGGAGAAGAGAGACATTACAGAGGGGAAAGAGAAAATTTTATGACATAAAGACCATGGCTTAAGATCTTCATTATGACCTGCCCCTAGAGGCACTGCAGATGTGGCTGCTATGTCACATGTGCATCAATAGGTGGCAGAGAGGAGAGAGGCTATATCTACATTCAGTGTTCTGACCTATGAACATCTGAATGAATAGTAGCCTAACATTCCTGGGAAAAAAGCAAGCTGGATACCAACACAACATTGGTGCCATGGGGTAGCCTGTGATGACTACCAGACCAGTACCAGGCAAGCACCAGATGGGCTCCCAGGACAGGAAACAAGCCAGAAACTAGAAGAACTCTGCCTGGCCCTAAGTGTGGAGGTTCGGGAAGCCCAGCCCTGGGATGAGATCTGGCCCAGATGGGGTCACAAGAGCAGGAGAGCTGTCCCTGTCCCTCAAATGCTGTAGCACTTGGGAGAACAGGCCCTGCACCTTGCCTGGATAGCACACTACAGCTGGTCCTGGATATGGGGGTTGTGGGTGAGCTAGCCCTGAGGGAGTGAGTGTGGAAGAGCCAGTCCTGCCTTCTGTCTGATATGTGGTGGTGTTGGCTAGGGAGAGATCCTCTCCCTTCCCTTTTGCCCTCACCACCAGGGGTGGACAGGAAATCTGTTCCTGATGGGGTCACAAGAGCAGGAGAGCTGTCTCTGCCCCTCTCATGCTGCAGCACTTGGGAGAGCAGGCCCTGCACCTTTCCATAGTAGAACTGGCCCTGCAAGTGGAGGTTGCAGGTCCATAACCAGGGCTTTGAGTTGGCCCATCTCAACATCTACCCCATGGATGAACTGCTGGAGTGCAAGAAGAGGTCAGTTCCACAATCCAAAACTACAGGATCTCCAAGACACAGCACAGTTACAACATGTCTGAGAGGAGTTCCAGTGAGATTCCAATATTGATAAAGTAGCAGAAATGAGAGGCCTTGTACCAGACCAAGGAGTCACTTTAATGAACATTTGCAAGCAGAGTGTGTGGACAAAAGGGAATATTATGGGACACACTGAGACACACTGCAGTTTCCACCATGAGATTTTATTGTTTTATGCTGGGACAGATTGCAAGGGTGGAGGGTGGGTCTGAGGGGAGGTGGGAGATGAGAGGGAACAGGGTGCATGATGTGAAATTCACATAATAAAAATTTTTCAATTAAAAAAAAAGAAATGGAGCAGAAAACCATTTAAAAAGTAAAAATAGAAAAGATCTTCACTGTGATTTTTTTTCTTTCTGTGACCCCATAAGCACTGCAGGTCAGGACATGGCTGTATGTGATTCCTTCTTTGGTCAATAATTACACGTTTCATGGCAATAAACAGCATTAGAGTGGGCTTCTGTGACCTTGTTTGTCTTCCCATTCTTCAGAGAGATTTCGCCCTTGGATCCACAGGGTCTGACTCACTGAGAGCCGCTCTATTCCCTTATGTTTACAAGACTGTGTGTCTGTCATTCCCTAGGACACATTGATGGACAGCCGCCTCTGCCATGCTTCAGGGGAAAGTCACAGTGGGAAGACACAGCAAGCCTCCCGGAAGGCCCTTGGGCATGCCCGGATCAGTCACCCTCAGCTTCCTAGTGACAAATCCCTCTTCACATTCTACTGTGGAGCCTTCCCAGGTAGAAAGGCAGGTCTCCGTGGTAAGAAGCCTGAGGCCTATGTTGACCTGAGCTCACCTAACACAGTGTTCCCTTGAGAACACAGGCTTGCCAAATGCCACTTCTCCTTGCCACTCACCCTTGAAAAATAGTAAGCCGGGTCCAGTTACTGAGGGAATGAGACTCTGATAGGCTCCTCTTTGCTTAGTGCTGGACCACATGAATTCTATTATTCAAGTACTGAGTGTGAATTGTCCCCACCAACCAGCAAATTGTTAATTTTGCTGAGGCTGTTTCCCCGCTCTGTGGGAAAGAACACCACTCTGAGACTACAATGGGGATTTCATTGTTTTTGTTTTTGTTTTTTTTTTTTTTTAAGATTTATTTATTATGTATACAGTGTTCTGTCTGCAGGTATATCTGCAGGCCAGAAGAGGGCACCAGATTTCATTATGGATGGTTGTGAGCCACCATGTGGTTGCTGGGAATTGAACTCATGACCTCTGGAAAAGCAGCCAGTGCTCTTAACCGCTGAGCCATCTCTCCAGCCCCCAGGGATTTCATTGTTTAATACAAGTAAAACATAGTGAGTGCATAATTCCCTGCCCATGTTTAGTTCTCAATACACTTATGTTATTATTGCTGTTATTCTTTTTCTTTCTTTCTTTCTTTCTTTCTTTTTTTTGGTTTTTCGAGACAGGGTTTCTCTGTGTAACAGTCCTGGCTGTCCTGGACTCTCTTTGTAGACCAGGCTGGCCTCGAACTCACAGAGATCTGCCTGCCTCTGCCTTCCGAGTGCTGGGATTAAAAGTGTGCGCCACCACGCCTGGCTTATTGCTGTTTTTCTTACCACCACAAGACTCAGCCAGCAAGTACCAGATAGTGAGACTGAGGGTCCCCTGCCTGCTATGGCAAATCCATGTCTATCTCAGTATCTCACACTCCTCCTGATGTTCTTCTCATCAGCTAAATTTACATAAAACTTCTATTTTCTTATATGTGTCCATTATATATTCATTCTATACACAGAAAAGACATTCAGGTTAGGGTATGGTGGTACACCATCAATCCAGTCACTCCAATCCAATCAGTCTAAGCACTCTGGAAGCTGAGGCACCAGTTCAAGGCCATCCTGCATTACATAATGAGTTTCACACTGGCTACCCTGGGCTACAGTATGAAACTGTCTTTGGAAAGAAAAACAGCGAACTAGAGAGGTGGCTCAATGTTAAAGTACTTGCTGTTCTTTCCAGAGGAACTCGGTTCAGTTCCCAGCACCCATGTTGGATGGCTCACAGTTATCTCAACTTCTTGTAACTAGCTCCAAGGGATCTAATACCCTCCAACTCCTGCAGGCAGGTAGCATGTACCAACACAGTCACACACCCAAAGTTCTAAGAGAAGAAAGAAAGGGAGGGAGGGAGGGAGGAAGGAAGAAAGGAAGGAAGGAACAAAGAAAGGAAGGAAGGAAGGAAGGAAGGAAGGAAGGAAGGAAGGAAGGAAGGAAGAAAGAAAGAAAGAAAGAAAGAAAGAAAGAAAGAAAGAAAGAAAGAAAGAAGGAGTTAAAACTCAGCAGTTCACCCAATGCCTACAACTGACAAGTTTTCATCCCTACCTGTTTCTACAGACAAACAAGGGAATGTGAAACCCTACAAAGCTAGAGCTGGCTGCTTGTCACAGGAGCGTCCTGTTGAAAGATGCCTTTTCCCTCCTATCTCATCTGCCACTGGCTTAGAACAAAGCACCGTTAGGGAAACAATGGAAAAAAAGGTAGGGGAGTGTGTGTATGTGTCTATCTGTGGTACCTGTGTGTGTGTATGTGCATGTGCATCTGTGAGTACATGTGTGCATGTGTGTGCACTTGTGTGTGCATGTGTGTGCGTCTGTATGTGTGCACATGCGTGTGTATCTGCATGTCTGTGTGTGTCTGTGTGTGCCTATGTGTGTAAGGTGTCTATGGTATACATGCATGTGTGTGCGTCTGTCTGTGTCTGTGTGTGGGGTCTGTGTGTGTAAATTTAGGTATGTGTCTCTGTGTGTCTGTATGTGTGTGTTCAGTCTCATCCTAGAAATGAAGTGACTCAGAGGGCTGTTTCTGCACTCTCAAGGTGGAGTTGGAATGAAGGTGCTGCTGTAATTTGCTGTTGGAAATCATGGCATTTCAGTGGCTCCCAATCTTTCCCCAGAGCATCAAAATGCTTTGTTCTGTTAGGGGCCAGGGAGTCTCTCCAAACAAGTAAGGGCAGAATTTGAGCTTGTGAGGAACTGATTCACTGCCACTTAAAAATCCTGGGGACACTGACTCCAGCAGTGTTTGCTCACTTGAGGCTGTCATCTCTGCAAATGTAAGGCAGTTTGGCAAGCTTCTGGACTCCTTTCAGGAGTCAAGAACAGGGCCAGCAAGATGGCGCAGCCTCTAAAGGCTCTTGCCACCAAGCCTGATAACCCGTCTCAATTCTGAGGCTCATGTGACAGAGTCACACTACTAACTCCCACAATTGTCCTTTGACTTCCATATGCACACAATGGCAGGCAAACCACTCACATATAAATAAATAAATGTAATAAAAATTTTAGAAGTCAAAAACACCTCTTCCTTAAGATGACTCTGGCCATCTCTGGCCTGGCCCTGCCTCCTGATTCTGTATGGGACTTTGGTGTTTGGAAAGCATCATTGATGGATAGGACATGTAGAAACTGAAAAATGTTCTGCCCCACAACCGCTATGTGAATGTGGGCAGGCCACTTGCATCTTCTAAGCCACAGGGAATCTGTCTGGGGACAGATAATGATGCTATCCTCACAGAGCTGGCAGGAGGACAAAAGATGATGTACTTTTAGGACTTTCTTCGAGTCCAGTTGGAAAACACTGCAGTGAGGAAGTGGCTTTGTAGAACCACGGGCAATTTGGGGACTCCTGGAGCCAGTAAGGGATGCCGTTTTCATTCTGTTCAGTTAGGACTGTCTGGGTGGTCGGAAGTCTGAGCTGTCTTCCCTGGTTCATTTGGACCGGGAATAAAGAGCATACCTGAGCTCCAGAACCACCACAGGATGCACACAGGCCTGTAGAAGGCCTGAGCTCTCACTTGCAGCCAGTCCAGACCCGAGCCAGGCTCGGAGGAAAGGACTCCTTTGAATCCCACGCATTCATTAACACAGGAAAGCGATATTTTCCACTGTGTTAAAACTCTGTGTCACTTTCTAATTAAAATAAAGAAATTAAGGCTTGGCTTGTCAGCCATCCCTCATACAAGCAGTCTGAATTCCCACACAGCTTTCTCAATGAGACACTTGTGAAACAGAACCTACAAGGTCCATATTCAAAGCAGAGCCGTTGGTGGGCAACACCTGGACCAGGTCTCCAGGAACAGAGATCCTATGTGTGTGTGTTTGGCTAATCATTTTCTTAATGTCTCAAAATTGTAAATATTACTTTGCATAACTTGGGTAGAATTTCCTTCCTCAATCAACCCCAAGCATATAGGATGCTTATGTGTGTTTCTGATTTCTGATTTTTTTTCCTTTTAAGTACTGGGGGTGGGGGAGGGGAGAAGAATATTTTTTTATTTTTCTTCCTCTGAATTCAGACTCTCTGAAAGCCAGAACCTACAGATATCAGAGCACTAAATTCTTATGCCAAATGCTGCAAACAAAAAGTAAAGTGTTCTGCAATTTCATAATGACTGGAAACTGGAGAATCCAAGTATTACCCTACGTATCCTTGTCCACACACATATGTATAACATTATACATATGTGTGAGTGTGTGTGTGTATGTGAGTGTATGTGTGTGTATAGGAAATAAAAAACCAAGTCAAATGAGTTGTTGAGGCCAGCACATAGTGATTCATTTAGTTGTCCTCATGTGACAAAAGTGATCAGAAGCTTAGATTTTCTGCGAGGGGCCAAACGGTATTAAATGCTAACAAAAAGAAATCTATTTTCAGAGCCAGCCATGTGGTATACACCTTTAATCCCAGCATGTGGGAGGCAGAAACAGGTGGATCTCTGTGAGTTCAAGGTGTGTGCCACCATGCCTGGCAATTACAGACAGCTGTGATCTGCCATGTGGGTGCTGGGATTTGAACTCGGGTCCTTTGGAAGGACCAGTGCTCTTAACGCTGAGCCATCTCTCTAGCCCCGTGACTACATATATTGATATATATTGATATTCACTAATACCGCCTGATTTTGCAGCATAGGCAATATGGCCACACTCTTATTTTAAGCTAGAGATTAAGGCCTAGACGTTACTGAAGGGAACCAGACACAAATGACCACTCCCGTTGTCTGCCCTCTCTCATGCGACGTTGAACAGTGTGCTGCACCTTGTTCACCTTGCTTTTCCCCTTAATAACATATTTGGAGGTTTCTCACTCATCAGCACACAGAAATCCCAGTACACTTCATTCTCCCAATCACTGTTATTCTCTCAAAGGCTTTTACTTTTGGGGCGGGGTCTCATGAAGCGCAGGATGGCTTTGAATCTGCAGCCCCGCTGTGGATGATCTAGAACTCCTGATCCTCCTGCCTCCACTTCCCAAGGGCTGGGATTCCAGGTGTGGCCCGCCCGCTACGCCCAGCTCTCTCAAACGTTCTCAACCTTATTATGTTGATAAAACACAGAAGAGTCTGGCAGGAAGTAGGAGGGCGGCGCACGTGGAGCTCCCTGGACACATCAAAGCAACACACACCACGCCAATCAGCACCGGCTCCCAGCTGGTTACCTTTACTTCTCTACGCCGTTGTTTGTACAAGAAATGCAGAAGATATCATTTGCCCTCTGCTGGCAGTGGAGTTTGGATACCTGCCATGTTGGTTTTGTGTTTAAACTTTCTCCAGGCACCAAGGGCTCTGAAATTACCTCGTATTTCAGAAGAACCACGCAGAGTCCTCAACCCCCCGAGGAGCCGATTTAAAGGCAATGAACCCCCTGTGGAGCTCCTCATTATCCCGATGGAGATTCACCTCCAAGCCCCACAGCCCCCAAAAGAAAAGGCCTCCGGAACAGGTGGGTCCCCTGCTGATGGTTTGGGCAAGCCAGAAAGGGCTGAGAGTTGGGGTCCCTGCTAGTCCCATCCCAAAGTGATGACTGAGCTTCCTGGGGGTCCTCCTCAGGAAAAGATGATCTTTTCCAAACAAAGAAAAGACAGCAAAATATGTAGGTCTCTTCTGATCATATCCAATTCTTTTTTTTTTTTGGTCTTTTGAGACAGGGTTTCTCTGTGTAATAGCCCTGGCTGTCCTAGATTTGCTTTGTAGACCAGGCTGGACTCGAATTTGAACTCAGAGATCCGCCTGCCTCTGCCTCCCAAGTGCTGGGATTAAAGGCGAGTGCCAACACACCCAGCCCTCAAGTCAATTTTATAACTATCTGCCAAGCTCTTCATTAGGCAGTTCATGTTACCAAACTAGGAAAAGAAGATGGACTGATACAAAAATCCAGTGTGCTACAGAGAGTAAAAAGTGCAAGAGGAGGAGCCGGGCGGTGGTGGCGCACACCTTTAATCCCAGCACTTGGGAGGCAGAGGCAGGCGGATCTCTGTGAGTTCGAGGCCAGCCTGGTCTACAAAGTGAGTCCAGGACAGCCAGGGCTACACAGAGAAACCCTGTCTCGAAAAACCAAAAAAAAAAAAAAAAGAAAAAGAAAAATTGTCCAAGTCAGAATTACTATTGCTGTGACGAAATACCATGACCAAAAGCAGGATAAGGATAAAGGGTTTCTGTGATTTACATATACAGAGTCCATGAAGGATGCTAAGGTGGGAACTCATAGGCCTGGGGGCTGGAGCTGATGCAGAGGCCATGGAGGGTGGCTTACTCAGCCTGCTTGCTTCAACCCTGGACCACCAACCCAGAGATGGCCCCAGGGCTAGGCCCTCCCCCATCGACTTCTAATTAAGAAAATTAAGATGCCCGACAGCTAGATCTTATGGAGGCATTTTCTCAGTTGAGGTTCCCTCCTTTCAGATAACTCTAGCTTGTGTCAAGATAACATAAAACTAGGCAGGACAAAAAGTTGATTAAAAATATCAAAGAAATGGATATCATCAGACAACTTCAATGAACTTAGTGCCTTAAAAAAACACTAATTTTTTTTTTAAACTGAGTTCTTTCCCTAGCGGCCAAGGTACAAACAATTGTTGGCTATTTGGATGCTCATTTTATTTAAAAAAAAATGCCCCAAAAGAATCTTTTTGTTTTTTTATTATATAAAAGATGTCAGGAAAAGGATTATGTTTTTTATAAGAACAGCTCTGAGAGAGCATGACCTAGAGAGAATAGGACTGAAGAAGGCTCTTGGAGGACACTTGAGAGTAACCACCCCACACCCCATATCAAGGGAGTAATTTCCTGACTTCCCTAAGTTGTTTTGCTGGCTGTGCCCTTGTTTAAACTCCCATATTAAGGGAGTCAGAGCTTTCAGAAGCTTCAACAGAAACTGCCTCTGATTTCTTACAGAGTTTTGACTTCTGGAAATTTTACAGAAGGTTGTTTTGTTCCAAGGCTGTTTGAAATTCTTAAAAGGATGAATGCGTCCATCCTCAGCATCACCCAAGGAGAGAGGGCAGGGATGAAGGGGAGGGGGCAGGGATGAAGGGGAGGGGACAGGGAGGAAGGGGAAGGGTCAGGGAGGAATGGGAGGGGACAGGGAAGAAAGGAAGAAAACGGAGGAAAGAGGGAGGAGGGAGGAAGGAAAGGGGGCAGGGAGGAAGGGAAGAGGGCAGAGAGTGAAGGAAGGGAGGGAGGGATACTCAGGCTGGGTTCTTGTCACTACCCTGGAACCAATCATTGTGACTACAATAACAAAGGCCTTTTATAATTCAGGTTTAGTCACATGGCCACACCTGGAGTCCGAGAATGAACACAGATTTACCCAAACCCCATTGTGCAAGCAAGGAAGAGATGGTTGGGTCTCCACAAAGACAAGACACATGCAAAAACAACTTAGCTTTCTCTTTGCCTTCTAGGTGCTCAGCACCCTCAGTCAGAACCAGAAGAAGCCTTGCCCTTATGGCCGCCTCCCCTGAAGCATCTCTATTTAGAAAGCCCAATGGGGATAACAGTGCATCTCCCGGTGGACGTTGGCGAGGATGCCCCTTCACCTCAAGGTAGTTCCTTTCTCCCTCCAGCAACCCACAGGAACCTCACTCCAAAGGGAAACAAGGCAAGGAGGGTCCTCAGTGGAGAGGAAGGAGGCTGCCAGGGAGGTTAGTTCATCCCCAGCCTCTTGAAATTGGCCGTTCTGTTGTCCTAACCCACATGCTTCCAGACAGCTAGCAGCATCCAGCTCTCAAATGATCTACTCACCGAATCATGCCCTCATAGCATTTTCTTGTTATAGATGTAAAATGGCACTACATTGACTAAACATTTGCTCCATGCCCTACTACTAATCCCATTTTTAAACAATGAAATTTCATTTCTAATCCTTTATAAATATGTACTTAGTAATTTAAAAGTTTGTGATATTGTGATAAGTCTTCACATTTTTCAAAATATATGGTCATTAGAAGTTATGCACATGGAGCCAGGGGTTACAGGGCATGCCTTTAATCCCAACTCTTGGGAGACACAGGCAGGTGAATCTCTGTGAGTTTGAGGCCAGCCTGGTCTACAAAGTGAGTCCAGGATAGCCAGGGCTACACATAGAAACCCTGTATCAAACAAACAAGAAAGAAAGAAAATAAAAAAAAAATTACACACACGTGTATGTTAAAGGACATATTTTAATGCAATAAATAGGTTGGAAATGATGAATCATGTGTGGAAAGGTCTCCATTTTCAGAAACCTGAGTCTTCTTCCAAAAGACATGTGCAAGATGACAGGCTCATGAGTAGCAAAGTGACCGCCGGGCATGGCAGCTGGAAGCAGAGGGGCGCACACTGACTTGTACTGTGTTCCCCTGAGCCAGGTTCTTTTAACACTCATTCTCTGAGGTGCCCCTCACAATTCTGCCTTCATGTTACGGACCAGAAAATGGACATGCCAAGAGCCAAGTCACTCACCTGAGGCCACACAGCTCCAAATGACCTGGCCAGGAATGGAGGTCAGGACTTCCCAGTGCTCAATTCCAAGTCTTGCCTATTATCCTACATTGCCCTTGAGAACAGACACAATGAAAAACTTAGGGCAAGGTGTTCTTGAGAGGTATTAATCAGACTGATTTAATCGGCGGCCTCTTACGTGAATGGCAACATCCACATTGTAGCTTCTTTAGATCTGCAAGGACAGCCCTCTTTCCAGTCCACAGCCAGAACCACAGAGATAAAGACAGCACGAAAGAGCTCACCTTCTGCATTGATCGACCTGTATTGCCCTCTGTTCCTTTTGACCTACTATTTTTGCCCACCAGGGGCTGAGAGTCAAGAGCTAGCCCATCTTTGGCTGCGAATGCCAGGTGGAAGCTGGCCTAAGAAGTCTCTGATAGGTCAGTGTGAGTGGGTCATAAGCTCAAGACCATCCCCAGAAACAGTGACATCCTAACACAGAAAAAAAAGGAGGTGTCAAAGAGGCAAGCTTTTTGACACACTGTGTACCCCACAGACAGATGTGGTACAGGGTATTGAGAACTGGTAAGTAGGGCCTCTCCCGGCTATAATGGCTGCACCTTCCCATTCTCTTGCTCAGCTGTAGAATATTTCCCCTTTAATGTCACATACACACATATTTTATTTGATTGTAGCACTCCTTGGGGGTAAGTTGCAGACATTATACATTCTATCAGCCTAATACTCCCCTCCTAGCCACAACACAGCTATCGCATTCAGGAAAGTTAACATTAGTGCAAAAATGTTTTCCAATGTAAAATCCTTATTCAAAATTTTCTAGTTTAAGAACAATGTTCTGTGGTTTGTTTTCGTTTTGTTTTGTTTTTGATTTTTCAAGACAGGGTTTCTCTGTGCATCCTTGGCTGTCCTGGACTCACATTGGAGACCAGGCTGGCCTCGAACTCACGGAGATCCACCTGTCTCTGTCTCCTGTGTGCTGGGATTAAAGGCATGTGCCACCACGTTGTTTTTGTTTGTTTTGTTTTGTTTTCCCAAATCAAAATTCAATTCAGGACCATACATTGCATTTTATTGTCACCTCCATTCAAGGCCTTTTAACCTATAAGAGTTCTCTAGGTGTGTTTTGTTGCTTGAATTATTGTAGCTACCATAGTATAGTATAGTTTAGGTTTGGTTTGGTTTTTTGAGACAGAATCTCACATAGAAATATAGCCCACGGTGGCTCCAAACTCATTGTATATCTGAGGATGACCTTGACCCCTAATCCTCCTGTTTCTGTTACCCAAGTGCTACAATGGCAGTTGCTCCTGGGTACATCAGGTTTCCAGGCTAGTTTCTTGTGACATCAGTGTCACTGTGTACCATAGTAGGTGGCTCATAACCTGTACTGAGCCAAACGTAGTGTTTCCCAGATTTCTCCACTGTGAAAATACTTCTATCAGACGAGATGGCTCATACCCAAGATGTGCACTTGGGTAGCAGAGGCAGGTAGGTGGATCTCTGTGAGTTCAAGACCAGCCTGGTCTACATAGTGAGTTCCAGGACAGCCAGAACTATGTAGAGAGACTGGCTCAGAAAAAAAAAAAAAAAAAAGAACTTCTTCCTTTCGTAATAAACAAACACCCTGTGAAATTCAAACTTCTTCCTTTCGTAATAAACAAACACCCTGTGAGATTCAGAGGTTGTGTATGAAGCCAGCTTTTAAGCCTCAAGGGAACAGTTGTGTCAAATGTGAAATGAAGGCCATTGTCTCTGAAGGACAAAGCCAGGCTTTTGGAGGTGAGTCTGCAGGTTCTGTCTTCCTGGAGCAGTCCCTGCTGAGTCTGAGAGAAGAGAATGCAGGTGAAGCATAAGAAGGACTTACTGAAGTTTTTTTTTATCAGTCCTGTGGCCCTCTGTTTATCATCAGGAGGGTGGCATAGTTGCCCCTCCATATCAATGTGCTCACTCTACATCCATAGATTCTACCACCGACAAATCAAAAGTATTTGGGGGAAAAAAATCAACTGTGCTAAACACACCCTCCTTTTTTTTTCTACTTTCCCATAAAAAGTACAATATAACAACTATTTTCAGGGCTGGAGAGATGGCCAATAGTTAACAGCACTGGCTGCTCTTTCAAAGGACCCAGGTTCAAAACAGCCCCCACAAGACAGTTCACAGCTGTCTGTAATTGCCAGGTATAGTGGTGCACGCCTTTAATCCCAGCACTCGGGAGGCAGAGGCAGGCATATCTTTGTGAGTTCGAGGCTAGCCTGTTCTACAAAGTGAGTCCAGGACAACCAGGGATACAGAGAAACTCTGTCTCAAAAAATAAAACAAACAAACAAAAAAAACCCCAAAGAACAAAAAAACAATAACAACAAAAAGAAAAACAACTATTTGCATAACTTTTACATTGAATCAGCTATTATAAGGAACCTAGAACAAGTATACAAGGGAATGTCAGTAGGTTATAAGTAAATACTATGCCGTTTTACATAAGCATCTGAGGATACTAGTATCCACAGTCTATCCTGGAATCAATAAGCAGCTGTACCTCCTACCCTGCATACCTTGAGAAAGGAATGTGGCTGTAGGCTTTGTCTAGCAAAATTGCTTTTTCATCAGAAATCTGTATCTAGCTGGGTATGCTAACATAGGCCTGAGATCCTAACATGTGGGAAACCGAGGCAGAGAGAGCACCCTCTGAAGCCAGGCGGGGCTGCACAGTAAGATATTGTCTCAAATGGAAGTAAACTGTGATCAAAAGAATCAAAATCTCCAGAACCCTAAAGCCAGAGTTCTTGTACTCAGAGTCTTTAGACTAGGGATTTAAAGGCTCTTGGGCCTGGTCACCTCTGGGTCCCATCCATAAGATGACAGTAACAGCTATCACTTCCACAATTTCTCAAAGGACTGGCCCCTATTCTAGCCAGGAGCAATGTCACTATGTGGCCCCTTACTCCTTAGCAGGTCTGAGAAAGAGGAACAAAGCTGAAAACACATGGATCCATCATCACCACGAACACCAGCACTTATTAACCAATCCGGAAAAGACATCCTCTGATCCTCCTGGAAATGGAAAGGTCTTCCATTCATGATTTTCCCATTTTGCTTTAGAAGATGGTGCTATCCCGGCCCAGAATGTGGACAAACCACTTGGTCTCCTACCCCCGATTAAGGGAAAGAAAAGTCCAGATTTCCAGAGGGACATGAACGGCACCAGGACAACAGGCTGCAGCAGTCCCACAGGTCGCCCAAATGAGAGGACACTGCCCGCAGGACCAGGTAATCATTCTGGGGTGCATGGAAACTCTACCCCATTGTCTTTTCTGTGGCTCCTGTTCAGGGCTGCGCGAGGCAGACATGAACTAGCTCCCCACCTGAAAAAAGGGAATTGGTGATATGTCCAACTATATTAGTGAAAATAATGTTCAGCCATCCACCTAAAGAGTCTGAACTTATCTGGAGGGTTTTCTGTACCAATACACACCAAAAAGCCGTTTCCTCTTCCTGGCAGCTGTGTGTGATGACTTGGCTTCCTGAGCTCCTAGGATGCACACCACTGAGTTCAATGGGTATACTCAACACCCTCGCTGGGCCCGGGAACCTGTGGAACTTGCAGTAGATAAAGTTAATAGAGGGAAGTCACCCTCTAGTCCAGGGCAGAACTGAGTCCCCTCCCTTTCGGAGGAGGAAAAGGATGTTGCATTCCCATTGGAAGATGAGGTAGGGCGAGCTACGCCCTCTGTGACTGAGCCCCACCTAGACCCTGGCAGTCATGAAGGGACCAAGATCAAAAGCAAGAACAGTACAGGAGCGGTTGGCACCACGGGCTTTGAACTGTAGGCAGTTCAGAAGGCAAACGTTGCTGAGAGTCTGAATTATCCCTAAAAATCTCAAGAGAGATACCATGCTGGAAAGAGAAGTGCAGCTTGGGGACTGGAGAGCTGGCTCGGCAGTTAACTGCATTTACTCTTTCAGGATCCCTGTTCTGTTCCCAGCCCCCAAGTTGGCCCCTAATCATTTGTGACTCCAGTTACAGGGAATCTGATGCCCTCTTCTGGCCTCCTTGAGCACTGGGCATGCGCGTAGTACATATACATACATGTAGGCAAAACACTCATACACATAAAATATAAATATTAAATCTAAATATGTGTTTTAAACGCAGCCCATTCACTGTTCCTCCTCCCTCAGAGCCTTGGGCCACTTCCTCCTCTGAGGAGTGCCAGATGAAGGATCTAGCAAGTGTGGGAGAGACAGATTATGCAAAGCAAGAGGGATCTCTCTTCACAGACCAACCCACACTGAGAGAACAGGGGAACTGAGAGCCTCAGGGAGACAGCAGTTGGCTCCTTCCTTTCATGCTACTTGGAAACTGGGCTGCCTCTATTTAAATCAATCACTCTGTCCCTGCCCCCAGCTGTCTCCCTTTCCATCTCCCATTCTGTCCCCAAAGCATGTGGGTCTGAATTCTTGTAACCATCAATTAAATATGCAAGTCAATAACTCCATTCTGTGTTTACAGTTTCTCTGTTTAGGGTAGAGGGAGTCAAAAGCAAATCCCTCCCTTCCCACCCCTCCCTTTCTACTCAAATGCCTTTGAGATTTTTGGGTTTTTTGTTTTGTTTTGTTTTGTTTTGTTTTCTCTCAGCTTCATCCCCTTCCATATGGTATAAATGGCCCACGCTTGACCAGTGTCCCTTCTTCACCAAGGGCCATCCTGGAGGTCAATAACCCTGGACAAGTCACAGCAGACACACACACCTAATCTTGGATAATCCCATAAAGGGAGAATATGATTAGACTAGTATGGCGCAGCCGTGACTGAGACAAGTCTATATACTAGGTGTGTGTGTGCATGTGTGCAAGTGAGTGTCTCTTCTTACTCATGGGGAGCTCAGAGAGGGCCCAGAAGGTCCCAGCCCCTGTACATCTTATCACCTGGCTGTTGGGCTATATTCCTTGTAACACAATAAAAACCTAAGTGCCCGTGAGTGTCCTAAGAAAGTATCAGATTCAAGGAGAGACTCACGGAAGCCCCTATTTATAACTGATGGGTCAGAAGTACAGGCCACAGGGGACCTTGACCTCAGCAGCTGCAATGGTGACAGCCTTGTGGATCTGAGCCTTTAACCCCAGGAATCCGACATGGACTCCAGGTACCAGGGTCAGTATAAAGCATAGGAAGCCCCACTGTGGTCTGCCAGGGGTGTGTCTGGGTGAGAGGGGAACCGCCACCCATCTGGTCACAGGCGTGTTCTGGGCTGAGATGGAGGGCAGAGAAGGAAAGCGTGTCTGTCTCTCTTTCATAGTAAGCTTACATAAGCAAACATCTTGAGTCTTTGCAAGTAACCAAGGGGCAGGTAGCTTCCTTGTGCAGGCTGGGCCGGAGTTCCTGTGCAGCCCTAGTTTTTGATGATACACACAGAATGCTGCACAAGGGCATTTACTGAGAGGAAAGGCAAAGACAGGAGTCAACCTATCCTGCACCCAGGGACTAGGCTGCTTTCAATAGAAGATGGGCTCCCACAGGCCTAGCCCTGCCCTCAAAATGCTGGGAGCTGCCACCTCCTCAAGACCTTGCATGGGTATGGTGTAGGCTCATGGAAAACCTATCTCCATCTCATCCTGGCCCCCAGAGGACAGGGTCTGGGCAATAAGCCCACTCTGCCAAGTGTCTAGGAACCCTGGCAAGCACAGAGCACACCAGCATATCCACCCCAGTGCCCACCTGGGCTTAGGGGACACAGGCTCAGCCGCCCTCATCTGCGCTGAGGTTAACACTGCCCATTCATGTGCCTATTTCCAGAAGATTCCAGAGAGAGTCCAGATGGTGAAAACGGTTGCCTGACCCTCCCAAGGCTCATGGGAACAGAGGCGCTTCTTCCACTGGGACAAGGTAAGGTGGCACACTCCAGGGCAGCCTCCTTCTCAGAGGGGAAGGAAGGCTTTACCTTCAGTTTCCAAGGGTTCCCAGCAGCAGAGACATCACTAAAAACAGACACAAAGCAGCCAGGTTTGCCTGCTCCCTGACACAGAGGTTCCTCTGTGGTCCAGACACAATAACCCTATGTTCAAGGAACAAGTTCCCTCTTGCTGAAACATCTGGAGACAGGAGTTGCAGAGGAATGGCTTGGAAGGATCTAGTGTGCCACGCTCATGCCTTGATCAGGATGATAAAGCCCTTTTGGTATTTGCCCAAACTAAACACTGCCTTTTCTCTTCTTCCCAACCATGCTCCTGAGTTGGAGGTGGCTAATTGGTAATCCAATCAGGCACCCTTGTTATATGTGTTGGTTCACTGCTGTGAGTCACCTGGCTCCTGACAGACAGACAGCAAGGCAGTTTCCAAAACCCCTTTTGGCATGGGAACATCTTGGAAAAGAGATGCTAGCTCTGGGCGATAGCCATCTTGCAAAGGAAAAAAGAAATGAAGTCAGAGGATGATGAGTGTCAACCACCCAGAAACCATCAGGATGGGCTTGCATGAGCTGTGTGGCCAGAGGCCCCTTGATGAGGAAGATTTAAAGCAGCACACATCGGTGGGTTATGTCTGTCTCAAGGAGTAGAGCCTGGTTTCAGGGCCAGATTTCCATAGCCCTGGCTTGTCCTCTGTGTAGCCTAACGTTTCCATTTCCTGGGTTTCTCACCCAAAATGACAAGACACACACAGACACACACACACACACACACACACACACACAGCCATTCCTTGATTGCATTATTTTATAGCCTGCGTCTATTGCTGTAAGTTCCACCCACTCTAGGGATTTCTGGGAAGTATGATGCATTTGCTTCTAAATTCAGCATCCAAGAACTTCAGTCACCATTTGGGTTATACCAGAAGATGAGTTTTTAAATATCTTGGGTCTGAATCTGTCGGAGCAGGAGTAAGGCAGTTGGAAGGACTCTGTGGTCCAGCTGGTGGGACAGCAGGCAAGCATACAGGACCCTCACCAGCTGCACACTTGTCCATGCTGTTCCAGAAGAAGTAGTTTCTGTTTGGATGATGCAAGAGCAAGGAGCAGGAACAGAAAGAGAAATATTTAAGTATTAAGTTTGTCGTTGCCACTGTAGATACGATGCTTCAGATGCTTCAATATCTCCAGCAACCACCACAGCTACCAACACATGAAGTAAAATGACAGTAATTGTTCACTGAAAAAGCATTCGGGTATGGGAATGGACTTGGGGTAGAATGCCTGGCATTCACAGAAGTCCTGAGTTTACGTCCCAACAAACTCCCATCCCCCGATTTCAGAGAGAAAAAGAGAATAAAACTTAGGCTAGATAAATGGAGAGTTGTCAGCATCCCCCCCCGCCCCCAGTCCCAAGGAAAACATATTCAGTCCCCCTTGCTTTTTAAAAGCCAAAGCATTCATTGTGCTCTTGCTGAATGAATCAGCTAGGCATTCTCTCTCCAGTTTTTCTTCTGCACAGTTGCTTGACTTTCGGTCTTGATGGTGATTGGTTGGTGCCTTAGAAAGTGAGGAAAAAAAAAATCTTAAACTCACATCTTCCTACAATGGCCCAAAGACCAGGTCAACCTTTCTAAGGGATGCCGTTAATCGAAGCACATTTTTTGAGATTGTACTTATTTATATTTTATGTGTATGGGTATTTTGTCTGCATATTTAACTGTGCACCATGTGCATGCACTGCATACAGAGGCCAAAAGAGGGCGTCATATCCTTTGCTACTGGAGTTTCACATAGTGGGCCCCGTGTTCCAGCCCAGGTCCTCTGGAAGAGCAGCCAGTGCTTTTAGCTGCTGAGCCATCTCTCTACCCCCCACCGGGGGTATTTTTGTTGTTGTTTTGTTTTGACTTGCTTGTGCATTTGGAGGTTTTGATGGTTTCATCATTGGTTTGATCTGACAGAGAGTATATTGAAAGCCCTTACCTCTTTGCAAAGGACTTGCTCTTCTCAACAGACTCTTAGATCCAACTTTCAAAGTTTACTTTACTTCCTTATATTAAATTTGATGCTAGGAATGGAACCCAGGGGCCTCCTGCATATGAGGCAAGAGGTCCGCCATTGAGCTACAGCCCCAACCTCAATGTGCATGGTCGCCATCTCCACACACCCCTTTCAATATCATCTCCCACACATTCCCTCTGTTGTCCCTTGATGGTACAAATATTCAGTTTCCAGTCTTTTTTCCTCCCGGCCTTTCCCCGAGCCATCCCTTAAATATTTAGACAGGCTCTAAGTTCATCTTTTCTAGGACATTTTCCTGAATAACTTCACCTCCCTCTGTACAGCTGCCTAGATGTGATTGATCTAAGTCCTTTCCCCTCTCTTAGTCCCATCTTTGTGATTTTGGATTTATCTGCATCTGTTTTCAGTTTGGCTCCCTAATATGAGTCCTAGGGAACCCCTTCTCTATCGCATGTCCAAGAAATGCATGTTGATTGACTGAATGCCCCAGGTGCCACACAGAAAAGTTCTTCTGGAAGCATAGCTAGGCTTTTTTTTTTTTTGTAATATTAAAAAAAAATTCTTAAGTAAAAGAGGGAATATGATATGTCTGATCTTTCTGAAACTTTAAGGCTCTGTCAACAACTATTTGGAAATAAATTCTTAGGCAATTAGATCATGATAGCTTGCTTTCAAGCAGCAGAGAGAGATGAATATAATCTTTAGAAGAAGAAGAGGGGGAGAAAGATGTGAAGACTAAAGCTGGAATTTGACTCTCTCGCTCATGTTGGGCTATTGCAACACTCCCAGCATTCAAAGGCTTACGAAAGGAAGAGTTGGCTTGGAGAGATCTAAGTCAGACATTGGCTGCACTCTCTGAATTGCTTATTCCTGATACAAATCCTCAAATATTCTTCTCATCACAGTGCCAGAAGCACACATTTCTTCTCAAGAGCTCTTCTGTTCACAGGCTTCAGGCTGAAAGATTCTCAAAGATGTCTGTGCCAAGGATTCAAGTTAGGACTTCAGGTTCCGTATAGATTTAAACTTCCAGTCTCTTTCAGGGTTCCTAATTATCATTCAGCCTTGTCCTAAATGGATTTTTAAGCCAAAATGTTTCTTGTTTGTTTGTTTAACTCTTGCCATTCTGTTTTACCATTTAATTAGCATCCTTACCCCAGCAACTTTTTCTGGTGTGGCGGTTTTAATACACATGCACAAATTACTTGGCATATCTCCCTTCAAAAGGAAAGAGCGGCTCAAGCCTGATAAATGCTGGTGCGAACAGAAGTGAGGTTCATAGATTTGAAAACAGGGTCTGTCTTCGGCTACTGTCTGTTGCTATAGCAGAAGATGTGAACCTAGGTGATTTGTAAAGAATAGAGACTTATTGTGGATCATGGTTCTAGAGATGAGGAATCCCAGCATCAGCAGAAGCATCACATGCTGCGGGGCAGGGACCCTAAAATGAAGGAGAAGTACAAAAGGATGCAAGTCAGTACACCTGAGTTCTACAAACCCACCCTTACAGTAACTGCACAGTCCCTGGAGAGTGAGAAGACCCTCATTTCCTCAAAAATTAGCCCACGCTGGGGAAGCATTTCTCCCTATTAGTCCTTGGAGGCAAAACCCAAACACCCATTGAAGGTCTCACCACCTTTCAGCTCTAGGGCAAGGGAATGGTTATCAAATTTCAAGATGAATAGGAGAACATTGTGTAGGAGGAGGTTTTTTTTGGTTTGGTTTGGTTTGATTTATTTGTTGGTTTGGTTTTTGGTTTCCTAAGACATGATTTCTCTGTGTATCCCTGACTGCCCTAGAACTCGATCTGTAGACCAAACTGGCCATCAACTGAGAGATCCTCTGGCCTCTGCCTCCTGAGTGCTGGGATTAAAGGCGTGCGCCACCTCCAAACGGCAGGAGTTCTTGTTATTTTTCTTTGGTCTCACTGTGTCACTCTGGCTGGTCTGGAACTCACAAGGTCCTCCTGCCTCGGGCTCCCAAAGGCTAGCCCCTAGGTAGGCCTTTGATGAGCTGTGACCTTGCAATGGCCCATTCCAGAATCCCAGATCAATGTCACTCCCAGATTCCCACCCCAAATTTGTGAGAGATAAGAAAGTTTTATTGCTCCAACTCACTAATGTGAGGCTAATTCATGTTGCAATAACAGATAACTCATTTCCTCTGTTGAGCCCCAGGTGGGGAAGGAGGTCTTTCCATGTTGGTGGACGCACACGGACAGTGTGTGGTTTCCCTTGAGCAGCTTATCTCTTAGCAGCTGTTGTCATAAAGATGATGCCTAGAAAGTTAAGGAATGTCTTTCAGTAAGTCTGTGTGAGGGAAAAGAAAGAGTCCTGAGCTGGGGCGGTGGTGGCGCATGCCTTTAATCCCAGCACTAGGGAGGCAGAGGCAGGTGGATCTTTGTGAGTTTGAGGCCAGCCTGGTCTACAAAGTGAGTCCAGGACAGCCAAGGATACACAGAGAAACCCTGTCTCGAAGAAACCAAAAAAAAAGAAAGAACCCTGAACTAAATGCCTAGACTCTTGGGTCTTACGACTAGCTCTACACCTGTGGCTTTGGCGATCATGGACAAACGTCACTCCATTGGACACTAGTTTCTTCATGTGGAAAAGGAAAGTTGCTTTGACATCCAATCCTCTGACACTTGTCCCATGGGACACTAGTGCCTGAGAAGGTGACGGATAGCACACAAAAGGGGAAGGGTTTTGAGGTCCAGTGTATTTGGGAACGAGTAGACTAGAGTTAAGCAGATTCCTGTGGTAGAGGCATGCCTCCCAGAGATAAGGAACTGTAGCACTTCCTAAAATTGCTTGATGGCCGAATGGTTTTTGTCTTTTAGCAAAGTGTTACATGGCTCTAAATCATTTTTTGAAACATACTTTGGAAAATGCTGCACTGATAGTTTCTGAGGTGCCTTCCAGCAGTGTATGTTTCTGCAAAGGCCCCTTCCCCAGGGGGCTTCTTCAGTTGGGGCAGTTCTACTCTCAGCATTCACTAGGTTCTGACTGTTCTTGCTTCCCTTCTCCAAACATCAGTTCTGAATCATACAATCCACAGTACATCTGCCTCTGGGTGGGAAGGAGAGGAAGGCAAAAGCAAGGAGGCCCATGTGGTAATAATTCACATTGTTCCTCTTGCCCAATCAGTGTTTGCTAATAACCCATAAGAAATAATGTTAGGAGATGTTTATCAGTTCTACTGATCTCAGATCAAAAGTTTGAATAAAGGAAAACATGGCTGGATATGGTTGCTGGGCATCCAACCTTCCTGTACAGAAGAACGACGAAAGCTAAAAACTTCATTTCCCAGATAACATTTGCAGCTAGGGGGGTTGAATGCAAATTGTGCTATGCCATTAACCTTGATCACATGAGATTTGGAGGGTGGAAGTGAGGCAGAGACATATAACTTTGGGGCTACTTATGTTGACACCAAGTTCATGAGGACAACATGCTGAAAAGCAATGTCTCAGTGTTTTATTG
The DNA here is from genome assembly GCA_907164525.1 of Lophiomys imhausi. NCBI lineage: Eukaryota > Metazoa > Chordata > Mammalia > Rodentia > Muridae > Lophiomys > Lophiomys imhausi. The sequence continues at coordinate 10,862,853 of CAJQZJ010010085.1, forward strand.
CTGTGATGATACACCATGACCATGGCAACATTTATAAAGTAAATATGTAATTGGTGCTGGTTTGCAGTTCAGAGGTTTAGTCCATTATCTCTCGTCATGGTGGCATGGTCATGCAGGTGGACATGGGGCTCGAAAGGTAACAAGTTCTACATCTGGGTCAGAAGGCAGCAGGGAGAGAGAGAGAGAGAGAGAGAGAGAGAGAGAGAGAGAGAGAGAG